>PJEM01009024.1:0-19296 GCA_004023845.1 Helogale parvula
GAGTGACGCTGCGGTGGGATCCTGGGGTCCCGGGACTCTGTGTGACACTGCAGTGGGACCCCGGGGGCCCGGGACTCTGAGTGACGCTGCGGTGGGATCCTGGGGGCCCGGGACTCTGAGTGACGCTGCGGTGGGACCCCTGAAGCTTGCACAGCCTCAAGCACTTGCTCAAAAGCACACCCACTCATGGACCAGGTTGGCGGACGGTCCAGAGCCCGGGTTTGCGAGTGTGTGCGGGCTCTGAGTCAGGTGCGGGGGAGTAGATTCAAATCCCACGCCTTGGCTTACTGACTGTGGGACTCTGGGGGGGCTGCCCTACCTCTCTGAGCCCCCCGGGTGCAAACAGAGAACATGAAGCCTCAGGGAACCTACCAGGTTGTTGTGAGAACAGAAGCAGGCGGTGCCGACGTGGGGCTGGGCACCGAGCGGGATCCCGTTCCAGGTGCAGCCGGGCTGCGCGGGTCAGGTTCACGGCCATGGACGTCTGCATCCTCTCCCGGTAGCAAGTATGGCTTAGTACATTTTGCTGAATTCCTAAGGAGCAGCCCCAGTGCCGCTGGTCCGGCCCGCGGTCTCCGCAGGGGCAAGCGTCCTGAGGTTTGGTGCCGCTAGTTCAGGCCGCAGCTCAGCCCCGCCCTGATGGAGAGAAGGAAAGAAATCACCATGGACCTTTCTTTCTCCCTTTGCAACCTCACTAAAGCGTTTCCTTCCCCTCCCCCATCCAGGAGGGGACCAGCTCAGTCACCTTCCCATCCCCTGAGCTGCCCCTCCCCGTGCAGGTGGGGCCGGAGCAGGGGGCTGGGGGGGGGACACTTGTGATGCTTCAGGGGTGGGGACCAGGCTCCCGCCCAGAAATTCAGGGGGCCAAGGGGCCACAGCCCTTCAGAAGGGGCAGGACACAGACCCCCTGGGACTCAGGGCCGGGGCCTCCAGGTCGAATAGGAATCACTTTTAGTGTCCGTATGTCCCGTGCAGTATTTGAACTTCAGATAAACAGCAAAGAATGTTTTAGGGCACAAGGCTGTCCCGCGCAATATTGGAATTTCAGATACAAATGAATGACTTTGGGAGAGGCTTATCCTCTGCAATATTTTCATTTCAAATTTAAAATGGCCGGGGGGGCTCAGGGGGCACCTAGGGGGTTCAGGGGGTGCCTGAGGGGCTCAGGGGGATGCCCAGGGGCTCAGGGGGTACCCGGGGGACTCAGGGGGGCACCCAGGGAGTTGAGGGAGCACCCAGGGGGCTCAGGGGGTGCTAGGGGGTGGGGGCTCAGGAGGGCGCCCGAGGGGCTCAGGGGGATGCCCGGGGGCTCAGGGGACATCCAGGGGGCTCAAGGGGGCACCCGGGGGGGCTCAGGGGATCGAGCCTCCAACTTCAGCTCAGGTCATGATCTTGCGGATCATGGGTTTGAGGCCCACATCAGGCCCTGTGCTCACAGCTCAGAGCCTGGAGCTGCTTTGGATTCTGTGTCTCCCTCTCTCTCTGCTCCTCCCTGGTTTGCGCTGTCTCTTTAAAAAATAAATACACATTAAAAAAATTTTTTTAAATGACCAAGTTTACATAAAATATGTCCAGTGCAACTAAAATAAGCTCCATTGTCGTGGTTGAGTCGCGTCCCCTGGACCCACAGAATGTGACTTTATTTGGAAATGGGGTCTGGGGTCTTTGCAAATGAACTAAGACCAGGTCACACCGGGCCTGGTGCCCCGAGAGCGGCATGTGAGGACACTCAGAACAGCAGACCAGTGCGCATGCCCGTGGAGGCGGACCGAGGGGACGCGCACGCAAGCCGAGGCCCCCGGGAGCGGGCCAGGCGGGAGGGCCTCCCCTCCAGCTCCAGGAGCACAGCCCAGCGGACACCGTGGTTCTGGCTCTGGCCTCCGGAGCCGGGGGAGGACAGACTCCGGTGTGTCAAGCCCCCGGAGTGCGTCGCTTCCTCACAGCCACCCCAGGAAACGAATCCAACAGGATCTCTGAGGTCCCTGTCGAACTGGGCATCTTGTATTTTGATTTGCCAAATCTGGGAGCCCTACTCAAGAATCACTCCAGAGGAGTTACAGTGGCCTGGCTGGGGCGCCTGGCGGCTCGGGCGGTTGAGTGTCGGACTCTTGATCTCAACTCAGGTCGTGATGTCATGGTTCGTGGGTTCGAGTTCCGTGTCGGGCTCTGTGCTGACAGTGTGGAGCCTGCTTGGGATTTTTTCTCTCTCTGCCCCTCCCCTGCTTGCACGCTCTCAACACAAATAAATAAGCATTTTTGAAACATCAGAAGTGGCCTGGTGAGAACCCCAGATGGTGTGCCCTTACCCGCTGCGATGTGGGCACGGCATCCACCCAGCGCACCTGGAGGGGTCCATCTCCACCGCCCCCACCAGCCCCTGCACCACCACAGCCCCTCCCTGCTCTTTTTTTTTTTTAAGAATTTTTTTAAATGTTTATTTATTTTTGAGAGAGAGACAGAAGATTAGCAGAGAGAGAGACACACACACGCAGAGTCGGAACACAGAGTCCAACACGGGGCTCGAACCCATGAACCGGGAGATCATGACCTGAGCCGAAGGCAGACGCTCAACCGACTGAGCCTCCCAGGGGCCCCCATAACCCCTCGCTGCTCTTGATTAGACTATGGTGGAACCGTCCGCCCCGCACCAGCCCCAGCGAGGTTGCCAACGGGGAGCCCGGTCCGGGAGCACGCGACCCCTCCCTTGGACCCTTGTGTAAGACTGACCTCACCCCACCCCTCCTCTCCCACCACAGAAGTTAAAACGCCCCAAACTGCGGTTCTCACTGACCCTAGCACTCAGTGGAGGGAGTGGGAAGGATCCTCGGAACCGGGTTTAGGAGACTGCGGTCAGGAGGATTTCCCTGCGGACACGCCTCAGTGACTGCCTTCTGGGGGCCCGCCTGCCCGCTGCCCCTGTCCGAGGCCCTGACCCGGAGCCCCGCCGTGGCTTCCAAGGGTAAGGAGTGCGGCACTGAGCTCCCCCAGCGGCTGGATAGCACGCATGTCTGTGGTCTGTGGAGGGGACGGCTGCCTCTTATCTAATTGCCCGGCGATTGCGGGACCACCCACCGTCTGAAATTACCCTCCATTTGCTAAGCCCTGGCCTCGGCTCTCGGCTGTGATAGATCCAAGAGGAAGAATGTGCCGCTCTGGAACCGAATGCTTGGCGTCTCGTCTCCCCTAGAACTCCATGAGGGCTGCAGCCACCCCACCCAGCCCTGCCCGCCCGCCACCTGGCCACACGGCTCCAAGTGACCACACGGATGCCCTCAGCACCTGATGCCTGTGACACTGAGCCCCAAAGTAAAGGCGCGGGGGTCCACTCTGCCCCACGCAGCCAGAAGCTCGAATCTGCATCGACCACTTGGAAATGGTGGACAATTGTCGCACGACCCAATGGGGCAGCAGAGAGCAGGGGCTCCCGTGCTCGAGAGAAGAGACGCCTCTGGAAACAAGCTGGGGATTGACTCACAGACGCGATGGTTAGCTTTTCTGTCAAGCTGCCCAGACGGCTGGTGAAACACACGGTCCTTCTGGGCGTGTCTGGAAGCGACTAGCCCTTGAGCGGGGGCACAGAGCCAAGCAGGGGGCACTGCAGGCAGGCGCCACCCCATCCACTGAGGCTCCAGCAGGACAGGAAGTGGAAGAAGAGGAAGTCTGCCCTCTCTGAGCCGGGGCGTCCGTCTCCCCCTGCCTTCCTTCCGACGTGAGCATTGCTGGTTGTCTGACTTGCCAACTCAGACCAGCGCACCCTGGAGCCCCCTGGGACTTGCCGGGCAGACGTGCAGCTCTGAGGCTGAAGAGGAGCGTCTGGAGTTTCCCTCAGTCTCCCCTAAATCCCGCTGGATGTATCACCTTATTTCTAACCTGGGGCCCACAGCCTTAATGGTGTCAGAGACACGAACACAAACTGTTCCCAAGAACCGGGTCCCTCGCAGGTGCTCCACACTCAGCCCTGCGCAGAGGGGCGTCCTGGGCATGGGGGGCTCCATGCATGGCCGAGGCCCCAGCGGCTCAGCGCCCGCCCTCCCGGCTGGAGTCCCAAGCACCCTGCCCACGGCCTTGCTTGCGGCCCCTCATTCATCTGCACCTGAGCACTGACCCGGGAGATGTCCCCAAAGCTGCGGGGGTGCCGAGGGGCCGTGGCTGCTGGGGACGCCGCGTCCTGAGCTCCCCTCCGCCAGGAGCCGCAGATCCCCGTCGGAGCCCTGTCGAGCGCCCGCTGGCCTCTGGCGCCGTGCTGCTGCCAAGAGCCGTCGACCACGGGGCCTGAACCTGAATCTGAGCCCACGCTGATAAAAAGCTCAGGTTTGACTTTTTAAATTTTAATTCATCATGTTCTCCATTGATCTAATCTCCAGAGGAAGTTGGAGAGGCTTTCTGAAGCTGCCTCTGCCCCTGCGGACAGACCACACTGAGAACGGCACTCCTGGCAAGCCGCTCCAGGCCACGGCTGCATGAACATGGCCTTCCAGCCCCCTCCAGGCCCCCGCATCGTCCCCAGGTCCCTCCAGTCTCCTCCAGATCCAGTTCCCTCTCCGTCCCCTCCAGGTCCCTCCAGGCCCCTCCCGGGCCAGCCCCTCCCCAGATAGCTGTCCCATGTTACTACTTTTTCTAAGTGAAATGTCTGCAAAACATAAACAGCTGCTTGGGAGTCACTGGGGCAAGAAGCCGCGACCTGGGGAAGGGACACAGCCCCTCGAGGCTTTCCCTGAAGGGCTCTGCCTGTCGGTTTTCAAAGTTGTCAAGATGCATCACCTGTGCGCTGTGACAGCACCGTGGATGCTGAGGCCCCAGAGTGGGACGTCTCCCTCGTTTGTTAAGAGACAAGATGAACCCCAAGAGGAGGGCGGGTCCCCGGGGCACCCGTGGACTTCGCAGACCTCTGTTTCCTCCTTGAATCATTGGTCAAGCTCATCGGTGGGGTTTCTTCAGCCGTTCCCGGCAGTTTTCTCGGGAGCCCGGCAGGTGCCTCCAGCCTGGGGACAGCTGTGCTGGCCCCGGGGATGGGCCACACTCGCCGGCCGCGCTCCGTCCCTCCTCGCCGCCTGGAACAGGTTTTCTCCACGGCTCACCGGGACCTCAGGAGGCCTGCGGGGAGGCGGTGCGGCAGAAACAAGGGGCTTTTGCAGCACAAGGTGAGCGAGCCTGGCTGTGGTTTACATTCTTTACCTGAGTTTTAACAAGTATTTCAACCCCCTTGAAAATTGCTCCTCTGGAATAATAAACAGAGCCCACATTTAGTCGCGGGCTGGCCTGCAGGGCCGGGGGGGATGTGCCGGCTCAGCTCCGGGGCCGCAGGGTCTCGGGGCTCAGGCTTCGTGCCTGGCGGGGCCATGCGCTCCCTGGCCCCCATTCTGGGAGGGGCGGTGGGATTGGTGTGGCAGCGTGAGGTTTGGGTTACACACGAGTGCCCGCCCCGTGCTCCTCATGCCAGTCTTGGTGCCCTGCGGGCACATTCATCACTGGGCAGAGATCCAGCGTTAGTGGAGGGCCTGTCGGCAAGGCGAAGACACAAGACCTTGGCTCCGAGAAACAGGAGTGACCACGGGACGTTTGTTAAGCACCTACTATGTGCCAGCGTCTGCTCTAGGCACTGACCAGATGTTCTAAGGAAGCCTTGCTCCCTGAAGTGTGAAGTGTGGTCCCCAACCAGCAGCCTCAGCAGCATCTCCTGGGAGCCTGCTAGAAACGCAGAGCCCCATGCCCACCCAGGGGGGCGGACACAGGGCCCGGGTCTCAGGAGCTCGGCTCTAGGAAATGACAGGAAGATGCCGCAAAACAAAAACAAGAACCAAGTGGCTTCGATCCACATCTTGAGAGACACTGACATATTTTTAAAATTTGCTTATTTGGGGGCGCCTGGGGGGCTCAGTCGGTTAAGCGTCTGACTTCAGCTTGGGTCGTGATCTCGCGGTTCATGGGTTTAAGCCCCGCGTCGGGCTCTGTGCTGACAGCTCAGAGCCTGGAGCTGCTTCGGATTTAGATTTCCCTCTCTCTCTCTGCCCCTCCTCCACTCGCACTCTGTCTCTCTCTCTCTCTCTCTCTCTCTCTCTCAAAAATAAGTAAAGATTAAGAAAAATCTAAATTTGCTTATTCTTATAAGTACTCCTCAACCGTGAGAGGCCACGCGAGGAGGGGTGAGTCCGGCACCATGAGTTGAAGTGTGTGCAGTCATCCGTCTTTTGTTCGGGACGGAGAGTCCCCTGGGCCCGGAGCTCTGTCCGCCTTGCTCACTGCTGTGCCGACAGCACCTCACGGGGGCCTGGAACCTGGTAGGGCTTAAGGGACACCTGGCGGCTGAAGGCTCTGACCCCGGCCCCCGGTCCGAACAGACGAACGGCTTCTCGGAGAAGCCCAGGAGTCCGCGGCAGCCAGGCCAGCTCTGAACCTGCAACCTAGCGGAATCTTCCACCCCCACATCCGCCCACCTCCCTTGCCAGGAAAAGCCAATTTGTGGAATTACTCAGCAGCCAGCCAGACAAGCACCGGATTGTTGAGGCTGCTGTGCGCAAACATGGCGTGAAATACCTGCTTCTCAAGGATCCGGGAAGGGCTGCGTCTTCCTTCTCCCCAGAGGTTTCTCAACAGGCCTTGGCCCTCGGCCAGGAAGGCAGAAGCGTTTCTTCCCTGCGGGGCTGAGGCTCCCTGCTGCCCAAGGTGCATCCTTACCCTTCGGGGAAGAGTCTGACAGAGCCCTGACCCGTAGCAATAGAAATGCATCAAAGAGACGTGGGGATGAGGCGCCTGGGAGGCTCAGTCGGTTAAGCGTTCTACTTCAGCTCAGGTCATGATCTCACGTTCGTGGGTTCGAGCTCTGTGTCGGGCTCTGTGCTGACAGCTCAGAGCCTGGAGCCTGCTTCGGATTCTGTGTCTCCTTCTCTCTCTGCCCCTCCCCTGCTCGTGCTCTGTCTCTGTCTGTCTCTCAAAAATGAATAAACATTAAAACAAATTTATAAAAAAAAAAAAGAGAGAGAGAGAGACATGGGGCTTCCGGTCTTTGGGTGTGACAGGCACGGTCTCATGCACCCTCACTAGTAGTCTCGGCCCCCTTGTTATAAACAGGAAGGGGTGACAGTGCCTGGGTCAGGGGCTGCACAGACGACGCGGTGAGGACTCACACAGGGAGCACTGAGCTCGGGGCCCGGCCCCCACGCCTGCCTCCCGTGCTCACCGCCACCGTCTCCACGACCGCTCAGCTCCCGCATGCACCTGCCAGGTGGGCGCCACCGGAACCCCCATTCCCAGGGGAGGCTCGGAGAAGGAGTGAACTTGCCCAGAGACACGCAGCTTCCAAGCTGATGGACCCAAAGCCCAGTCCCCGTGCGCGGTCTGAGCCTCTCTGGCCAGACCCTTGATCTCTGGCACGTCATTTGCTAGCGGTATAAGCTTTGTGAGGCCCCGAAGAAGGGTGGCGGCTGGGCATCGGGGGCCCTTGTTCAGGCTCCGTGGACGCGAGTGCCTGTTGTCCCGCTCCCGGGACAGGCCTCTGATCCTCCCTTCAGACTCTTCAGACTCCTCAAACTGGAGGAGCCCTGAGAGTTTGCTTTCGTGCCTCATGGCTGTTGATATTTACAGGATCTGACACTAAACCTGGTAAACATTTAAAAATACTGAATCCATTATGTCACGTAAATGAGCACAGTACTAACCCTGTGATACGTTCACATAACACATTTTAGAAAAAACAATTATATTTTGCAAAATAAAAAGGTGGCGAGAAGATGCACATCGTGTTACATTTCTCAAATCCATCTACCGACTGACTTGGCGGGAGATCGCTGGGTCCTCTCTTCTGCTGCGGTTTCGATCTGGTACAGTGTGTTCTGTGAGCAGAGCGCGTGGAAAGCCCCTGGCCACATGTAGATACGAAGTTGGAAGCTGAGAGGCGCCTGAGTAGTTTTTCCGGATGGTCCTGGGTATTATTCTTTAATACTACACCAAAACTCGACAAGGGCTAACTCCCCAAAGATCTGTTGCAGACGACGAAGCGTTTACACGGCAGCATGAAAACCCGCGGGTCCCTCTTGCACGGTGCGGGGCCTCTCGTCGCACGCGTGCTCTGGCAACACGGGAAGCGTGTCCTGTGGAGAGATGGCTTCGCCGGGGTCTGCCGTCCTCTCGGATGTTGACGTGTCCTGTTAAACAGCCTGAAACCTCTCGTTTGCTAACGTGACCACTGACCTCGCCGGAAGAGTCTTTTGAGTGGTCAAGCGACAGATACAAATTCCCCCAAAATTCTGATTTTTGCTTAAACGTTTGAATTGTTCCTGGAAGTGACAGGCTCGCTGTCCATTCTCAAGCAAAATGTCTGAGGATGCTGCTTTGAATGCCAGCAGTGTGTCTGCCGCTCATGCTTTCGGCAAAGCGTTCCGTGAAGACAGTGGACGGCTCAGCTCACACTGCAGATCCCCGGACGCTGGGTGTGGTTCCCATTTCATCCAACCGAGTACGAGGAAGGCATGCACCCGAGGGTCGAGATTTGGTGATATTGACAATCCTCCAGCCCATGGAGGACAGCCCCGAGGGGAGCGTCCCCTGTAACCGTGCGACGGTGCAGGACACGGCGCCCCGTAAGTGCGCTGTGGCCCCGCCCCGATCCGTGCCAGGGCTCTGGCAGTTTTGCCCATCCTTGACCCTGAGCAGCCATGCAACCGTCAACACTAAAAGAGGCGAGTGACATGTTCGTGTTATGAAATGATGCGGCCTCGTGGGTCCGGACGGCCTCCTCACCGTCCCCGGGGTCCAGGACCTCGGTGTGCAACTGCAGAACGGGGTAAATTTAAGTTCCGGAACGGGGTTTACATCTGTTTTCTTTGGCTCCGTGTGTAGGGAGACGGAGGGAAGGATGGAGTAAAAGGAATGGGACACCGTGCCGTGCGGAGGGGGTCGCTGGGCCTCGGACGAGGCGCTGGTCTCTGCGAACAGCTGAGCCCTGCAGAGGCCGCCCGGCCTCCTGCCTCTTTTCCCTCAAACTTCATTCCTTTCACTCGGGGTCACAAGGGGATTTCAAACCCGTACAGAATACGTAACGTCCTCACCTAGAATTTCAGTGTCAACATCGCTGTGGATTGACTGTCAAATCATATATCAGTCGTGGGCCTGCCAGGAAAGCAGCGTCCTTGAGAGGTGACCCAAGAGGGTGTCGGGGCATGGGGGTTACGTTGACAGAGCGAGGGTAGGGATTCAGGGAACCGGCAAAGGACTGGGGAGAGCAGGGAGTCTCGGCCAGCTGGGCTGGAGAGGGCGAGCCGGGCCGGGCGGGAGCGGGAAAGCAGCGCCCAGCCTCCCGCCGCTCCCCGCTCAGCCTCCTGCCCGCGTGACCGCTGGCCACCCCGACAGGCAACGGGAAGCAGGAGGATGTCCCCCGTGTGAAAACATCAGACCCTCTCAAACCAAACCCGCGGGCAGATGAGCATTTGGGGGAACCTAGTTTCAACATAAATCTGAAACTTCTGATGAGGCGTGCCGCGAGGTGACAGGTGTTCGAGCGGATGTGTCGGCAAAGGCACGGTCCGCCCCTGGGTCGTGCTCCTGCGGCTCTGGGCAAGCGGGGGGAGGCTGAAAGACGCCTTGTGCGGCAAGTGGCGGAACTGGATTGTCCACACGGCAGGCGCTGTCACTGGGCCATGGGAAAGCGGAGCAAAGGGACCTGAAGTTGCATCTAACAAGATCGCACTGGGGGCCCAGTGCACCGCAGACGTGACCTGACGCTGTGCGCCGAGGCGGTGACAGCACGTCACCTGTGGTGACAAGCTAGAGTGGAAGGCGCCTCCCTCCTGGCTCTGCTGTGCGTCCGGCAGTGAGCGGGGTGGGGGCTGGGGGTCCCTCTCTGCAGGCTCTTCCGTGTGCGTCCGCCCAGAGCACTTGGTGCGTCTTGATTCGAGATGAGGAGTGGCCGGTGCGTCAGCCGAGGGGACAAGCCCAGTATGGACTCCGTGATGTTTGTTTCCTGAGCAGCCGTGGAGTCCGTATTTCTGCCAAAAATCAAACGCGGACGCTCTGACACAGACGTCTGGCGGGCGCGGCTCACCCCACCTCCAGCTCCGACAGACGCGAAGGGGACTCCGGCGACACGGCGCTGTGAGAATGACGCGGGCGGCCCAGGGGGCTGCGGGGGGAGGGCGCCGTCCAGCGGCGGGGTCTGCCACCGCTCAGGCGCAGCGAGGGGGCGATCCCACCTCCACACCCCTGTTCTGCCCCCGCAGCCGCGCTGGGGTGACCCGGGGGGATTTAACCCGGGGGTCTGGCTGCTGGTGCGGGGCCGGTGGGGCTCTGCGTTTCTAACCCGCTCGCCGCGACACCTGAGGACCACGCGTTGGGTAACAAGGTTTCACAGGAAATGAGCAGAGCGTTTCAGTCAGAGGCCAGCTCGGTCTGCCGGTAGAGGCGATCTGTCCCCCCTTCAGCTCTCTGAAAGCTGGGGGCGGGGAGGGCCTGTCACTGTCCCCCTGACGCTGCCCCTGGTTGGTGTCTGTCCCTCCGGGACTCTGCTCACGTCGTGCTCTGCCCCCCCTGCCGCCCTGCTCTCGGGTGCTGGACGCCTCTACTCGGTCCTCCAGGCCACCCTTCTGTCCTTTGCTCCTTCCTGCCTTCCCAGGAGTGGATCCCATAGACTGTGTCAGGGCCCCCATGGCTCTGGCCTCTGGGTGAGGTCGGCCAGTGGGGACACAAGTGGGACATCGGAGAGAGGGACACACGGGGCGTGCCTGCCTTCTGGAGACACCTGTGACAGAGAGGAGGCAGAGGCACCTGGGAGAGCAGGTGTGCCTCTTATTATTGAGGGACAGAGAGACAGAGCTTGAGTGGGGAAGGGGCAGAGAGAGAGGGAGACACAGAATCGGAAGCAGCTCCAGGCTCCGAGCTGTCAGCACAGAACCTGACGTGGGGCTCGAACCCACAAGCTGCGAGATCATGACCTGAGCCGAAGTCGGACACTTAACCGACCGAGCCCCCCCAGGTGTCCCTGTACTTATTTTGATTAGCCTGGAAAGCTCTAGCCCGGATGCCTCCTTCAAGAAGTCCTCCTGGATTCCTTGAACCATTCACATCCTCCTCCTTTAAACTCAACAAATAACTTAGCCCCTTATTACGAGCCATCTCCTCTCTTCCTGAGGGTCCATCTGGTGTCCACACAACAGGAAACGACAGTTCCGTCTCAGGGTCTGGACGCCTCCCACCGGGCCTGGCACCCCCGGGACCTCGCCGTGCCCACAGGTGGGCTTTCCCTCTTGAGGGCGGGCGACCAACGCACCTGCAGCTCCTGAAGCAGCAAAACCGTCTGAGAATGAGCCATCCTTTTGGGTGCGTTCCCTCCATCATTAGCGAGTATTTGGCGAAACGTCTCAAACATATAATTTTTTATAAGTCAACTTTCTAAAGCAGCTGTACTGAGACACGCCTGACGCGCCACTTCCCGTGTATGGCTGAGTGTGTTTAGGGTCCTCGCAGAGCGGGCCAGCCATCAGCACAGCTAACGTCACCTCAGAAGGAAGCCAGCGCACCTGCTGGCCGCCATCCTCGCCCCCTCTCTGCTCCTGACTATAGATTTAAAACTTGAAGCAGGAAGGGGGTGCCTGAGGGGCTCAGTCGGTGAGCATCCGGCTTCCGCTCAGGTCATGATCTCATGGTTCATGGGTTCGAGCCCCACGTCGGCCTCTGTGCTGACAGCTCGGAGCCTGGAGCTGCTTCGGATTCTGTGTCTCCCTCTCTCTGCCCTCCCCTGCTTGCACTATCTCTCTCTCTGAAAAATAAATAAAACATTAAAAATTTTTTTAACTCGAAGCAGGAAGGGACAGGAAGGGACACTGCCAGGGTAAGCCCCTCAGGACACGCTTCTGTCCGCAGTGCCTGCGGTCCTGACGGTGCTCGCCGGCTGTGTTGCGGGAGAACGGAGTTTGGATGTCAGGGGATGACGCACCCGGCTCTTCAGCCGCCTCCGAGCACACCTGGGCTCAGGAGCCCCGTCCTTCCGCTAGGGCCCAGCGGCTCCGTCCAGGTGCTCCCGGCCTCGCCCTCTGCAAGGAGCCTGGGCTCTGCCGTCCTGCTGGGGCGGGAGCTTGGGGCGCCCAGGGCTGTGCTGCCGCTCACTGAGCATTCACCCTCGGCTCGGCGCCTGAGAGCATTACACCTGCATCTTTTAAAAATGTTTTTAATGTTTATTTATTTGTGTGAGAGAGTGCAGGGGGGAGGGTCAGAGAGAGAGGGAGACACAGAATCGGAAGCAGGCTCCAGGCTCTGAGCTGTCAGCACAGAGCCTGATGCAGGGATCAAACCCATGAACCGATCATGACCAGAGCCGAAGTTGGACGCTCAACCAACCGAGCCCCCAAGCGCCCCCACATGCATCTTATTCGCCCCCAGACAGCCTTCGGAGATGGACCTTATTATTTTGCCCCTCGGGCTGACAAGAAGCCTAGAGGAGGTGGTGTAAGGACCGGCACAGAGGACGTTTCCTGGTCGTGGGACCCACAGAGGGACCGGCTCCGGTGGAGGCAGAGGCCAGGCTGGGCTGAGTGGCCCCCCGCGGCCCTCCGGGCTTCAGAGTCTGAGACCTCCGACTTCCCACCAACAGGAATCGTAGGATGTCCCCGTGTGAAAACATCAGACCCTCTCAGACCAAACCCGCGGGCAGATGAGCATTTGGGGGAACCTAGTTTCGACATGAATCTGAAACTTTTGATGAGGCGTGCCGCGAGGCGACAGCCCTGGCCCTCGGGAAGCGTGTCCCCACGCAGCCCTGATGGATGTGACCCCAGTGATGGCCACGTCCTCAGGGCCCCGTGATCCAGCCTGACAGTGCCTGCCTGGGGGTCCTGCCCGTCCCGGGTTTACTGTCCCCACCCCACCCCGCCTGCCCCTCGGGGCTCAGCCTGGCCCAGGGCCCTCTGCTGTGGGATCCACTGTATTGATTTGGAAGCTGGGATTCGCGGTGGCCCGACAGCCCTGTTTGCCGAGCGCGAGTCAGCAGGCAGGGCTCCGGTGCAGGGGGAGGGGGAAGGGAGCCTGTTCTCCCGTGAAGCGGGCTGCACCTCACTGTCATGGCAGCGATCTGAGCCCGGGCCTCTGCCCGCCTGGGGTCTGGATCTACACCGCTCCTCCGGGAGCTGGGCCCAGACCCGAACGGCACGGAGAAGGCAGCCACGCAGAGTTCCGGAGGGAGAGCATTCCAGCGCATCGAAGCGGACTCCGGGCACTCAGGCGGGAAGTTGTCCCGTGGCCCCCACCTCATTCCCCGGGCCAGGGCGTGCGCCCCCACTTCCCAGCCTGGGTGAGAAGTGCTCCCTGGAGCCGGCAGCTCAGCCCGCGGGACTCGGCAGTGGTCAGTCGGCCCCCGGAGGTGTTGATGGGCGAGGGCGTAGCACGGGAGCAGGGGGATCTAACCAGAGCTTCCCAGTCCCTCCACGCCTGCACCTGCGCGGTGCCCTGGGGGCGGAACCGGCTGGGGCTGAGAAAGGACCCCCAGCTGCCTCCCTGCTCCCTGAACCCCGTTCGCCGCACACGGTAGCCGTGGCGCCCATGGGGCCTGCCTCCTGCTGGTCACCAAGGCCTCTTGTCCCCTGGCAGACGACCTTTCTCACGTCTTGTCAGAACTCCTCTGTCTTGTGCGATTTCCGAAGTTAGCAAGGGGCAAAGGGCCAAACTGGTGCGCGGCGGCATCCGTCTCCTCCCTCCCGTCTTCCGGCTCCCGGGAGCCAATGGGGCTGGTAGTGTCACGGGAAGGTGCTTCTGCCCTTTGTCCCCTTGGCCTTGATCTCCTGGAAGGCGGTGAGGCTGCCCTGCGCTGGCCCGTCTTGCCCAGGAGAAGGGTTTGGGGGCCGTGCCCCTGCCGTTTTCATCATGCTGCCCCTTTCAGGGATTTCCTCACCCCACTGTTAACTGTGCATTCAGGGCACTTTTCCTCCCGTAAGCCTTGCCTGCCGTGGACCCAGGGAGAGCCAGGCCTCGAGAGGGGACAGCGTGGGGCCGGCCACCTCACTAGCTGCTTCCGTGCACGACCCATCTGTCAGTCGCAGCGAGCGCGGTGAGCGCTGACGCTCCCTCCACCAGCCGTTGATGGCTGCCCTTATCAGGTGGGAGCCGGGGGGCGGCCAGGGCTGGGCTCACCCTCCCCGGTCCACCCCCAGACTGTGGAGAGGAGGAAATGGGGGTCCAGAGCAGAGAGCAAAGGCCCGAGGTTCTCCTCATCACAGAGAGAAGTGAGACCCGCCTTGTCCCTGAATGTGTCCCCAGGACGGGGCTGGGTCTCCTGTGCCAGGACCCCGGAGGGGAGCCTGCCGGCACCAAGGAGCTCACAGCCGCAGTGTGTGCCTCTGGACCTGGCAGGTGTGCGTCCACTATTTCTCTCCGGCCCCTTGCTAGCACGCCTGCCCCGGAACGGCCGCTTCCCGTCCGTCCTGCACGAGTCAGAGCTCCGCCGCCTCGAAGCCCCTCCACTTACAGTTGGTTCTATCCAGGCCATGCCCTCTGTCCAGAATAGTCTACCCTAGCTGCCTTCTCTTCCTCCCTGGCTTTACATGGACCTTACTAACCTATCCCCCCCCCCACACACACACACAGAAAAGCCTCCATCCCTGATTTTCTCCTCCCGGCGCTTCCCTGGAGTAACCACATCACATTGCAACTTCTCTCTGTGTCTCCTGTGGACGGGCCTGAGCCCGGGAGAATGGGGGGAGCCCCCGCGACAAGACGCAGAGCATTTCCTCATTGTTTCAAGGTGGCTGCAGCATCCCCAGGCATCAGCTCCTCCCCTGACAGTGTCCCAAGAAGGAAGAGAAAAGAGCGACCGCTATTTGAATGTCTCTCCCTCATGTAAGGGGGGGATTATAACCCAGAAGCAGGCTTCTTATGTCTCGCTGGCCATCATTGGGTCAAACAGCACGCCTGCACATCAGAAGGGTGGGTGGAGGGAGGGAGGAAATGGGGAGGGGAGAAGAGCTGATGGAGGGAAGGAAGGCAGGAAGGAAGGAGTAGAGGAGAGAGGGAGGAAGGAAAAGTTGGATAAGTGGATGGAAGGGAAGGCAGAAGGAGGAATGGATTGAATGATGGATGAGTAAATGAAAGATGGGAAGATAAAAAAATGGATACATTGATCAGTAGGTAGATGGAATGGTGAATAGATGGATGGATGACTAGGTGTGTGGATGGATGGGTGGGTGGATGAGGGAGGGCTAGATTGATGGAGACACGGATAGATGGATTTATTTTCCTTAATTGCTTTTCATACATGCTTACATGTTTTCATACCTGCTGACACTGTGAGCATATTATAATTTTTATGGGACTTGAGACCAAGAAGGTGGCAAATGGGCAACCCAGACTACAGTTCTGGTCTTGACAAAACTGTCAGAAACACAGAAAAATGTGTCCAAACCTGCTCTACCTTCCCATTTCCTTGGATGGCCTTAGGGTCTGGCCAGCTTCCCTCTCAGAAATTGGGGATGGCTGGGGGGGGGAGGAGTGTGGACCTCCATGAAATGGATCAGTAAGAAATATCAGTTTGTGTGTTCCTCACATAAAGTTTGTTTGTTTTTCGCTTGGCCTTCAAAATTGTATAAATCAAGCATCCCACAAATGAAGCATCTCGTTCAGCCACGGGATAGGATAGAGAATCAGAAGATGGAAAAGAGAAAGTACAGTGTGAGATTAAGTAAAATAAAGGAAACACGGAGGTGTGGGGACAGCCCTTTGCCTGACCTTTCTAGCCAGGACAGCTAGTCTGAACCATTAATCCCTGAATATTAGCTCCTTGAAGATTGGTTCGTGCTTTTTCATTCATTTAATAAGATGCTGTTGAGCAAATACAAAGTATAAGATGTGGTGGGAGGTGCCAGGGATGCATTGATGAGGAAAACGGACATGGACCCTGTCTTCTAGAAGGTTCCATCCACGTGTAGATCTAGACATGTCAGCTGGCCACTGGGATATGATGCGGCCGTTAGAGTGGAGAGAGTTGGCAGACACCTCCTTAACAGGCGACATCGCCGGGAACGGGACATCAGGTACGCCCGATGGGATGCTCCGAGGAGGACCAGGCAGCATCCCCTCCAGGGCCCTCTCGCCGGGGACGCGGTACCTCCGTCTCATCACAAACAGACTCAGACAAACCCTAACAGAGGAACATTCTTCAAAGCACATGACCAGCGTTCTTAAAAAACACTGAGGTCGCGAAAGACAAGGAAGCACCGAGGAGGTGCCCCGACGGGAGGGGACCAGGACGGCACGACATTGAAGGGCAGGTGGGGTCCTGAACGGGCTCCTGGAAAGAGAGAAGACGTTCGTGGGGGAAAAATATGAAATCCAGATACAGTCTGTGCTTCAGTTCCTATCGTGCCCATGTTTCACAAATACAATGGGACGAATTTTCTGATCAAGAATAACAGGAACTACGAGATCACGTGGCCCGTTGGGTTGGTCAGTCCTTCAGCTAACGCTGCCCGGGCACCTACAGCTGCCAGGCACCGTGCTCCGTGCTGGGGATGGAGGGCGAGTAGGACGGAGGAAAGCGCCTTGCTCCCTCTTCTTTTTTCCATCTGCTCAGAGGAGGTGACGCTCCCCCCAGCGGAGGCTGCCCCTCTTGCCTGGGTCCCAGAGTGAGCGTGCGTGAAGTCGCAGCCACATCTGGGCAGACGTGTAGCGCGGGCAAAAGATGAATCTCTGCAAAGCACCGAGACTCCGGGGTTATCTGTCACCGCGGCTCAGGGAGCTCTCGGTTTCGATTGCCAATGGTTCTGTGCGACAAAGCGCACCAGAGTGGTGGCTGGGCGCTGACTGGATGACTCAGGCTGACAGGTGTCAGTGGAGGCGTGACAGCAGCTTAAGATGGGAGACTCCTTCTGAGGACGGGGAAGTGGAAGAGACCGAAGCCAGGACTAATTTAGATGACGTTTCCTCCATGTCATGCCCCACTGTCCCCACACCCCCACCCCATCCATCCATTCAGCTTTTCATCGAGTGCCGTGATCCATTTACTCACTGCGCACCTAGGTCAGCTCCTGGCACCGTCTCATGCGATGGGGATCCATCCGTGTATCAGTTGGCTAGTGCTGCGTAACAAACTAGCCCAGGACTTAGTGGCTTTGCACAAGCGTCTGTTGAGTTCGCAGTTCTGGGGCGGGCTGGAGGGGCTGCCTCTGTGCTCAGCTGGGAGCTGGAAGACACAGAATCCTTTTATTCACACGTTGCTGAGGTCAGGCTGTTGACTGGGCTGCCTCAGTTCTCCCGCGGCCCTTCCTCTGCCGCAGGCTGGCCCAGGCTTCTTCACACGGAGGCCTCAGCACCCAAGAGCAATGGGCAGTGGGACCCCAGGGCACGGCTCTCACATCGTGTCTCTAATGTCCCAGTGGCCTCGCCAAGCTGCATGGCCAAGCCTAGGGTCAAGGGCGGAGAAACAGCCCACAACCTCTGTGGGAAGGAAGAATCAGTGACTATCAGATGCTCTGGGGACAGCAGACAACAGGCACCGAGAGGGGCACAGAGGAGGGGACGGTGACCTCGACTGGATGGACCGAGGAAGATTCCAGAAGGGAGGCACGCTTGAGCCCGAGCGTGCAACATGAACCGCAGTTCACCCGGGAAGGTCGAGGTCATGCGTGTCATTCATGCACCCGGTGTGGGGACCGCCTGGTCCCCGGGGAGCCGGCTGTCAGACGGCAGGGGCGTGGCGGGGGAGGGGACGAAAAACAGGGAGAGTAACGTAATGACAGGAAGGAAAGTGACACGAGACGCTGAGGCCGGACGAACACAGAACTGCTCAGCTGGGTGGCGCTAGGTGTGCTACTTAACCTCTCTGTGCCTTGACCCCTTCCTTCATCCATGAGGCGGGTCATTGATCGTCACCCCGTGGGGGCTCCGAGTTTTGGGTTAAAAACACTCTTGTAAGAAAAGCTGCTCCAGAAGTCTTCACACGGGATGAGCCCTCGGTAAACGGTAGCGGTTTACCGATCACTCACCACACGCCTATTTTCTGAGGGATTGTCACGGGATTTATGTTCACAATGACTCTGTAAATAGATACCTTCATCGCATTTAGGGATGGAAAGGCCAGGGCTCGGAGCAACTAGGAAAATGCTAACGGGGTGTCTGTGTGTCTGGGCCCGGACTCTGCGCCCGCAGCCTCGCGGGGGGTTCGGTCAGCGGCGGATCGGCGCCCACAGCCTCCGGGCCCTCCTAACTGCGATGCTTCAGCTCCACTTTCTGGTCTGCTCTCAGCCTCGTGCAAAGCGGGAGCACTGGACACACAGCTCACCCCCGTGCTGCCCCCCCGGCCCGCCGATGAGCCGGGGCCACACAGCCGCGTCCGTGCACACGAAAGCCGGTGTTGGGGTTTTGTGTAAAACTGTTGTTTTCTTGAACAAGAGGAGATGTGCCCTAACTTGATTGTCTTTGGCAGGAGGCGGAACATTCCAGTAAGGGACTAACCCAGAAGCAGCGTCTCCATCTGGCCAAGGCCTTCGCTCACGTCTGGCACTGGAGGTGTGGCTGCGGACAGTCTCGCACTCAGAGAGAAGACCCCACGGGCGGGCACGGCGCGGACGCGGCTCGCGGAGCAGACCTTTTCTCTCTGGTTCCGGCCCTGCTGGAGTGGCGCTCGGGAGCACGGGGCAGCGGGAGCACGCGGAGTTTATTTAAAGGACCCAGAAGGCTAAAACCACCTAGGGGTCCACAGCGTTGATGCTGAGGCATTTGTGCGAAGCCTGGCCAAGTTCGAGCTGGGCCGTGCGGGTCTCACAGTTTGTCCTGCCCTCGGTGTGGGGTCGCCAGATTCCGGAATGTCCAGCGAGGCGGAGCCCGGCAGGTCGGCTCCACGTTCCTGTTTCTCACACCCTCTGTCTACAGCTGGTGCTTCCCACGACTGTTGGCGTCATGCCTCACTTACGGATGGGGAAACTGAGGCACGGGAGGCGGGGCGAGGCCTAGCA
Source organism: Helogale parvula (assembly GCA_004023845.1). Lineage (NCBI taxonomy): Eukaryota > Metazoa > Chordata > Mammalia > Carnivora > Herpestidae > Helogale > Helogale parvula. Next base: position 18,924 of record PJEM01009024.1, read on the forward strand.
GAGTGGGGCGCAGAGCTGGGGTTCGGAGCCAGGTTGTGCGGCCCCTGCGTCCATGCTTGTCCCTGGGAACCAGCAGCCCACGCTCCACGGACGGGTCCCCTCTGTGTGTCTCCAGCGAGACCTCGCTCCGGCGCTGTCCCTCCTCGTCCACCTGCCTCCAGGCTCCAGACTGGCCTCCTCAGAGCCCTCTGCCCCCGCGGACAGGAGCTGGGAAACGGACCGGGGCCTTCGCCGTGGGAAGGGCCACCCCGCACTCATCACACTCAGAACCCTGAGGTCCGATGGGGGATGGGCTTCCCCTCAGGCCCCCCAGCCGAGGACCCTGAGTCACTCCTGACTGTGTCCTCAGAAAGCCACCCGAAGCCCGCCACGC
>PJEM01009024.1:19396-57994 GCA_004023845.1 Helogale parvula
GACATCTGGGCCGGCAACTGGCCAGGGACGCCAGGGCCACGCAGGCCACGGCTCCCCAGGGGCAAAGTGGATTCTGGATCCGGGGCTCCCCAGAGGGGGAGCGGGGGGGATGGGGTATCCCCAGCCCTGGCCCCGTGAGCTCCAGCGCAGGAAGGCACGCAGGCGGGTCTCTGCATTTCCTGCTGCCATGCGCGGCGCCCTGGGCTCCCACAAAGCCCGCTGGTCCCCATGCTGACGCAGAGCGCAGGCCGCCCAGAGCACCTCTGGCTCCAGCACCTGGGAGAAGGCTCCTCAGGAGGCTCCTTGGCCTGCGTCACCTGTGTGCGTGCCCACGGCCGCTCCCCTGGCCCTCGCCGCGTCACCGCGCCCAGACCTCCCAGCAGCTGACAGGCCCCCTGTGCCGCCCGATCCGCACCCCGTGGGTCCCGGCCTGAGACACAACCCCGAGGTACAAAACCCACAGTGTCTTCTAACCCAGACACCTCGGAACGAGTGGGGGGCCCTTGGGGATGGCCGGGGCTCACTTCCCATCAGCCCCCACGCCCCGTGCTCCTGCCACTCCCACCCGTGTCCCCTCCGGCCTCTGCTGGTCCCCCTTGTTGGCCCCGCCCCCCAGGCCAACAGCAAGTATGACCTGGGCCTTCCCCAGCCCCCTTTCTTACCCCTCAGCTCTGGGCTCCAGCATTAGACCACCGGGAACCCCTTGACCCCAGCTGGGCCCCCAATACCGCACGCGCCCCTCTGTGCTGTGCTGGCTCGTCCCCTGGGCCACGGTCGACGGGGCGGGGTGTGGTTTTCCCCGGCGCCCCAGCGCCCGGGGCTTGCGCACCCGGGCACCCCAAATGCTCTTGCCTCAGTGGAAGGCGCAGGCCCGGAGGCTTCTCCCCGAAAGCGGGCTTGCTCTCTGGGGGCGAAGGTGTGCACCTGCTGGGCTGATAAAGTCTGTTTCCCTCGCCGCGTGCTGAGTTGCTTGGACGGGGTGGTTCTGGGGACGAGGGCTGTTCTTTTCTGCAGCTGGGGTTAGAGTGACCGGGCGTGGGGACTTCCGTTCTCCGGGGCGAGGGAGTCAGGCGCCCCCACAGCTTGCGGCTTCCTCCTTCCCTCCTGTCCATGGCCCTGCGTTCCCGCCGCTGCTGGGATGAGCGCGTCACTCAGGGCTGTCTGGCGCTCCTGGGGTTGATGGGGAGATGGCTGCAATCCCCACCAAACCCCCATCCTCCCCGAGGGCGGGTCCCCGCCTGTGCTCTCCCCACGCGCCGACGGCAGAACATGGTAAGTCATGACCACCTGCTCCGGGGGCCATGTTGGAGCTCCGCTGTCCAGGCCCGGTCCCTGTGTCACGCCTTTCAAGCGTCGCTAGGTCTCTCTGCCCTCCCGTCGGGGGACTGCACGGGGGCTACCGAGGTGAGCAGAGCGCGAGCAACCCGGGTGTGGGGACGAAAGGGCTCCTGCAGAGGTGCGGCCACGCCAGGCTTGCCGCCATGAGTCGGGGGTGGGGGGCATGAAGACAGGTTATCCGTGCGGAGGAGGCCTGGCTCCTCCCTCTTCTGTACCCCAGCCCTCCTCTGCTCCCGTGCGCTGAGTAGAGGTGAGTGGAGGCGGTAAGCCCTGGCCAGGCCCCGCGTCACCACGCATCTTCTCAGTGCCTTTGCACCGGCCGCGCCCTCCTCCCCTGCTCCTCCGGCCTCAAGTCTTCCCTCCAGCGTCTCCGTCTCTGGCCTGGACTGCGTATTGCTCTCCACCCCGCCTTCCTTTCCTGGGAGGCACCCGACGCCACCGAGCCTACTCTGCACTGACTCGCTTGTTTCTCTGAAGGTCTGCCCCCACTTCTGCATGAGTTCTATATGGGCAGGCACAGTCACGTGTGCTGTGCTGTGTCCCCAGCACTCCCAGGAGGGACCGGCCCATAGTACATGCTCGATAAATATTTGACGAATGAACTCTGAGCACAAAAAACAGGACAGAGAGTCAGAAATGTGAACCATTCAGTGTATTCAGAGACCACTGGGCAGTTCCTTGGACTGAGATTAATGTTTAGGGCCACCCGGTACAGTTGCTCAGGCTGTGTACTATTCCAGGAGGCCAAGCTCAAAAGGGCCAATCCCAGCTGACCCAAGTGGATCAGGCCTCTCACGCATGAAGCTGCCTTAGAGGAGCTGATTTTCCAACCGGCACAAACCCGCTGTTTGTGGGCTAAGGTGGCCTCGCTCCCAGGGGGTGGGCACCGGGACATGGAGCCGACAGACAAGAGGTGGGTCACGAAGGGCTCCATCCTGGGCACAAAGAGGAGGTTACAGCAGATGCAGACGATGCCTGTGCGCCACCCCTTCAGCCGCCTGATCTCAGCAACCCGTCCTGGGTGGTTCCTGGCACTCGCCAACACCCCGCATGTCTCTGCTTTGCTTTGCCCAACACAGGGAAGGCCCCAGCTGCCCCGAAGTGCAGGGCAGTTAACACCCAGGGTTTACGCTCAGCCAGTGGGGCAGGGGCAGCGGAGAGATGCCAGGCCCCCAGACGATCCGGGGTGGCCCCCCCGTAACCGCTTGTGCGTGTGCTCCGCTGAGTTCTCCCTCTCCCCCCTCACTCCCCTGCCCCCTCGCTCCTGCTTCCTGGCACGTCCTCCAGACAGTCTACACCGAGTCCTTGCTTCAGGCTCTGCTTTCGGAAAACCCAAACTAAGACAGAGCCATTAAAGATTCCTTCAAAGCTGAGTAGCATCTTCCACTTTTTTACCTGGAAAGATCACCATGGGCACCTGACAGAGTGTGGGTGTGTTGGGGCCAGACTGCAGCTTGAGGACCAGTAGGGGCCCCCCTGGTGAAGCTGGGCTCGGCACATGGAAAGGAGGGGAGACATCCTCAGTAGGCAGGATGTTGGGAGCCTGGTGGGCAGTTATTTGCAGGTGACGACCAGGAAAGGGAGGAACTTCGATGCCGGTCACACCGCAGACCTGGCTGGTTGGGTAGATGGGCATGGCTCCAAGAGGGACCAGATTGCAAACGCAGGAAGGGGGCCAGTTTAGGGCCTTGGGAGCGGCCCTGCTTGCTGGCCTTGTTTGGGCGTATGAGGGTCCCCTGTCCTCCCTTCCTCTCCGGTGCAGGGATGTTTTATCTTTCCTGTCTGTGTGTTTACGCCCCTGTGGTGTTGAAACGCACCTTTGTTGAGCGTGTGGAACAGTGAAGGGTGATGTGGGAATCCGTGGGGCCGGCAGGGGTGCAGGAGGAGAGAGGGGATGCCGCCGAGTGGGCTCCGCGAGGAGGGCTTCCCAAGGGGAGTCAGCAGGGAGATGCGGCCCCAGGCTAACAGCGGACGGGAGGCGTGGTCCCCGGGGCCAGGGCACAGCGCTGTCCCTGCAGAGAGGGCTAGCAAAGATGTCCCTTCAGTCAGTCCCAGGGGCTACTGGGGACGTGGCCCAGGGGACGCCTCTCCTCCTGACTCCCGCCCCCTACCCGCCCGGCTGGTGGAACTCGCCTGGGGGCCAGAGCACAGGGGCCCTTCGCTGCCTCTCCGGGCACAGAGCGGTGCATCTGGTAGGCATGACGGCCATCGAGCAGATGCTTAGAAAGAAGTCCTGGGCAGGTTGGGCGGGGGGGGCGCCTGGGGGGCTCAGTCGGTTAAGCGTCCGACTTCGGCTCAGGTCACGGTCTCACGGTCTGTGAGTTCGAGACCCATGTCTGGCTCTGTGCTGACAACTCAGAGCCTGGAGCTGCTTCGGATTCTGTGTCTCCCTCTCTCTCTGCCTCTCCCTGGCTCGTGTTTGGTCTCTCTCTCGAAAATAAACAAACATTAAAAAAAGTTTTTTGAAAGAAATCCTGGACAGGTAGATGAGGGACACAATTACCTTCCCCAGTGGAATCCAGATCTCCGGCTTGAACACCTCCGTGGCTTGCCGTGGCATTGGACTGAAACATGGCTGCTCCACCATGACCAGCTCGCAGGTTCGCGGGGTCTGACCCCTGTCCGTTCCCCCCTGCTCACCCCCCTGCCCCCGCTTCATCTGATGCTTTGTATCTCATTCCTCAATTGATGGGACGTTTCAACATTTTATAGACAAAGACCGCTTTTAAGGACAATGCGCAGTATGGACAGAGGCAGTGGGGAGAGGGCGCACCCCCAGCACGGGCGGCGGGATCCTGACTGCGCCCACCTTTCTTAAGAGCAACACATGCCCAAATCTTAAGAGCACAAGCCTTCCATGGGGAGACTTGCAGAAATGTGGCCCAAGTCAGTATTCAGTCGAGGCCAGAAAGCCGTGCATCACGGATGTTTCTGAAATGCTGTCAAGAGCAGCAAAATTAAATCCACGGAACAAATCCATCACGGACTGGATGTCCGCATCTTCGACAGTTGACACTTGGTTTTGAGGCTGATGGTGCCTCCATACGATGAGGTATGATGCCATCAACTTTGGAGGAAACGGAAAAGGAAAATGAGCGGGATGTAAAGCGGGGGGGGGGGGGGCGCGGAGCGCAGCACGAAACAGCATGATTCCATTCCCGGATGTATCTACCGCCTGAGGTGGAAGATGCATACATATGTATCTCTACAGACACATAAGAAGATACATGTATCTTCTTGTATCTTCTTCCATATACGTATACACACATAGAGATACAAACACACATACCCATATACGCAGCTAGATAAACGTACGTCTTCTTTGTCCACGTGTGTCCCGTCTATGAGTCTCCTTCCCGCTCTAACCACTGCCTTGGCTGATGGGTACCGTCCATCCCTTTCTGCAGCGCTGGTCTGAACTGGAAAAATTCTGCCAGCCTAGAGGAATCCTTATTTAGTGGTATCGTCAAAGTGGCCTCAATAGCACATTCATTCGGCACTCTCCGGCGCAGCCAGGAGGGGGGCGGGGGCGAGGGAGAGAAGAAAAAGAAAGAGCCGAGTGTCGGTGTCAGCGTTTTTGGAGAGGCCGGGCTCAACGTGGCAGGTGTGCTGTGCGGCCGCTTCCAGACCACAGGGGCCAAGAAGCAGTCAGAGCGCTAATTAAAATGTGCCGAGGAGCTGAAGCCCGGTCACATCCCGCTGCAGGAACCCAGAGGTCAAAGTGCTTAAAGATGCATAAAATGCGGATTTTTCCATAATTATTTAAATATGTGTTAATGAGTGCTACAACACAGCCAGAGTGTGTCCATGAAAGCACTAAAAATAAAGGGAAGTAGAGAAGGGGTGGCTGAGCAGGGGGAGAAGTACTCACCTGGGGGGTCAGACCCTCTCCCCCCCCAGTTTCTGTTTTGGCGCCTGCTCCTCCGAGGAAATCACACAGGCTCGCGGGGGCTCCATCTTCTCTCTGAAAGTGAGCGGGGGAGGCGGGAGGAGGGCCCGGGTACCAAACCCATCATGGCCAGAAACTGCCAGTTTCCTCCATCTGATGAGATCCGAGCAGAAGGCTTGTCCAGGGAGGAGCCGGAGGAGGATGATGGAATGTATGTTTCCTTCGCTGAGAAAAGGCAGTTTATTAACCCAAGGCGTCAAGAATATAAGTGAGCCATTCAGAGAGAGCTGTGAGGGGCAGGGCAGGGGAGGGGGCTCAGACGGGCATGCCACGGAGCGCCCACCCCGGGCTCCACATCCAGGCAGGCACCGGCGTGGCTCAGAGTCTCCGGTTAAGGAAGGAGCCTTTCACACCATTTTCTGGGAGTGGAGGGAATGTAGGAATGACATTTCCGTCATTTTCTCCCCCGAGCAAGGGAAGAAACAAGAAAGAAAGAAGGAAACCCAGTCCAAGACCTCAGTGCGCACCATGCCGCTGACACCTAGCCCTTTATTGGAGCGGCTGCTTCCAAAATAAAGAGCGTAGTGATTCCAGGGCGTATTTCTGCCTGCGTTTTTGAGGATGTTTTGGGCTTTTCATCTCCTTTGAAGGCGTGTCACCTAATTATGCCTCTTTCATCCGCGAATTCCCCAGTCGGAACACGGCCGTCCCCTCTGCGGCGATCGATTATGACTAGGGGGTTTCCGCAGCCCAGCTGCTGCGGAGCGCCTGGGGATCTGCGAATACCTGAATAAACCCCTTTAATCCAAAAACAAACTCCTCCTAAAAGAAACAGCCTGAAAAGGTCTTTCATAGACTGTTTTCCAACGCCCTGGCTCACGGGTTCCTTGGACTCCACTGCGCTTCCTGTACTAATGGTCTCTGAACGCGTTCCCGGCTGCGGCTCACTGGTCCGCCGAGGTCCCTGGCATCAAAGGGGAAGAGGGAATCCGGTGCCACGGCCGATGCTCGCAAGGGTGGCCGAGACCGCGCGGGCTGAGACGGAAGGAAGTGTGCGGGGGTGAGCGTGGCACGCTCTTTCTAGAACTTTGTAAAAGACTCGCCGCTTGGGGGTAATGCTTTAAAGGCAAAGCCCTAGTCACGCAGCACGTGCGTGGGATTTATCTGCCGGACGAAGGGCAGGTTACTTGAACTAGCGTTGAACATCCGAACATCCAGGCCCGATCGGCACCATTCTAATAAGTGGATTTGCTTTTGGAAGATCGACAGCTTGAACTGAAAACAACAACCAAATTGTTGAGGTTATCGCAGACCCACGGAGAGGCGACAGAGCCGAGCCGGGGCTGCCACACGGCCCAGCGAGCATGCGACGCCTGGAGCCCGGAGCCCGGGGCTCAGAGTTTGAGACGCAGGTGTGAGTGTGCACAGACATCCCCGCCAGCCCACACGTGCCTCTCCAGGCCATGTCAGGGCCACACGCTTCGTGCTCGGGGTCTGGCTTCCCCGGAGCAGGAGTCTCTAGGACCTCGCCTTGACGTCATGCATCTGGACTTCCGGTCTATTCTGGTGGGGCTCCCAGGCCCCCAGAGTCACAGGGAGGGGACAGAGACAGGCAAGTCAAGCCTCGGAAGATCGTGAGTTCGAGATGCCAGGGTAGCCAGGAGCCAGCACTCCACCTGGGGCCGGGAAACACCGTCAGACATCTCTCGTGTCTAGATTTAAGTTGTCATGTCCCTTCCTGTTAGAAAGAAAAACAATCTCTAAAAGGGTGAATTTTCTTTGTTGAGATTCTTTTTCTAAAAAGAGCTTGATTGGAGGTATAGTTGGAATGTAAAAAACTGCACGTGTTAAAGCGGAACATTTGATAAGTTTTGACAAATGGACACGCCTGTCAAAACGTGACCGCGACCCAGCAACGGAACGGAGCCGCCCCCCACGTTCCCTCGTGGCCCTTCGCGGTCCGTGCCTCCTCCTCCCCTACCCACCGGCGCCCCGATCCCGTGGCAACTGCTGATCTGTTTCCAGTCACCATGGAGTTCTGGAACTTTCTGTGCATGGGATCATAAACCATGCACACTCTTCTGTCTGGCTTCTTTCACTTGTATTGTTGTTCTGAGATCCGCCTACGCCGCAGCGCGTGCCAGAGGTTCACTCCGCCGCTCATGACCGAGCGGCAGTCTGCTTCGTGGATGTGCCACTCATGTTTCACGGACGTCTGAGATCATTGTAAATAAAGTTGCTGCCTGCACATGCTGCCATTTGTCTTGGGTAAATGCCTGGGAGCAGAATGGCCAGATCCTGTGGTAGGTACACATTTAACCTCTTAAGAAATGACCAAACCGTCTTCCAAATTTTTTTCAGTCTCTTCAGACACGATCACGTGACTTTTCTGTCAGCTTGTTAATACGATGAAGGAGTCCGCCCTGCGGGGGCTGACCTCGCTGGGTCGTGGCCGCTGTCCTCTGTGTGTGTGGCTGGACTTGATTTCGAGAATTTCTGCTTCTGTGCTCACGAGGAGGATTAGTCCGTAGTTCTGCCCGCTCACTGTGTCTTGGTCCAGATCTGCTACCGGGGTGATGCCGGTCATGAAATGAGCTGGGTAGTGTTCCTTCCCTTCCTGCTTTCTGCACGAGTCTGTGCAAAATTGGGGGAAAAACCCGCTTTTCTTAACCGTTTGGTAGAATTCACTCGCGAGGCCCCAGGGCACTCACAGTTTCTTGGTGGGAAGGCTTCCGACCGCACATGCGGCTTCCTCGGTGGGACAGGGTCCCCAGGTCCTCCGTCTCCTCGGGTGTCACCGCGGTGGCCGGTGTGTGTCCAGCAGCCTGCCTGCTGCCCATGACGCCTGCGGTCACGCCCACACTCTTGTCCCTGACATTGGCACCGGAATCATTTCTGCTCTTTCCTGACCGGCCCGGCCCGGTGTTTATCGATCCTATGATCCTCTCCAAGACCCGCATCCGGGCTCTCCAGCGCCTCCCCTGTTTCCTGCTGGGAATCTCTCTGCAGGGAGGGGGACTCCCTCTTCCTCTTTGCCCTGAACCCACGAGAACCGTCACGGTCGTCCCTGGCCTGTGTGGAGCTCCAGGACAAGTCGACTTGCCAGCGGCCAGTGTCCTAGAGCCCTCGGCCGGTCCCACCAGACTCCGTGTGGCGGGGAGTTTGTGCAGAGGTTTCGCATCCCAAGCAAATGTTGAGGAAAGGCTGACTGGGGACTATTCTGCGTCCTTTTAAAACAAAATTTAATGTTTATTTATTATTGACACAGAAACAGAGCATGAGCAGGAAAGGGGCAGAGAGAGAGGGAGACGCAGAATCGGAAGCAGCTCCAGGCTCTGAGCTGTCAGCGCAGAGCCTGATGGGGAGGCTTAAACCCACAAACCATGAGATCGTGACCTGAGCCGAAGTTGGCCGCTTCACCGGCTGAGCCCCCCGGGGGCCCCGATTCCGCATCCTCACAGAAGCGCTTTCATGACAGGGACTGGATCATGTGCAGTACTGATCCGGTGACCGGGACCTGGGGCCCGGCTCTGCCTTGAGCAAATGGCCAGTCATCCTGAGCCTCAGTTTCCCTCCATCTCAAATGGAAATGAGGACCCGATGAGATGATAAATGCGAAAGGCTCAGCCCAGAATCTGGCCCGGGGCCAGCGTTTGCTAGCGGCTCGAGGCACAATGGCAGCGAGTGGCGGCGAGCGTCCCGGTCCGGGCCCGCTCCCCACGCCGGAGAGGAGCGGCTCTTGGTCTTCCCTTTCTTATGTTGATGTTGGAAGCAGTGCTTATTGGTTGTAAATGTTAAAAATATAAACCTGTGGTAGAAATCCACACGCCGTGCATTTTATCCCGTTAGAGCGCGTTCAGGTCGCACCCGGTCGAGCACTGGCCTTGTATTTCCAACACCCAGACTACAGTCGTTATGACAAGTGCTGCTCCAGGAAGTTGGACGACGTGTGGCCGTGTCTCGGGAAGAGTGTGGGGATCTGCCCAGCCCGTCCTCCCCGGGAGGCGGTCGTGTTCACACAGCAGAGCGGGCGTACTGAGGGGGTGAGCCGTCATGGTGTGGAGCACCGGCCTCTGCAGCTGAAGCCGCAGAGCATCCTGGGAGCGTCCTGGCTGGGGCCCTGGGGCAGCAGCTGGAGGGCCGAGGACGGGGAGCCGAGGCCCGAAGAGGGTCTGGGGTGGGAGAGCAGGGGGAAGTCAGGATGGGCTGAGGGTCTGAGAGGGTCTGGGTGGACCCGGCGTGGGAGCACAGGGAGTCGGATCTGCCGGAGGTCTGCCGCTCGCCTCAACCGGTCTGAGCCTGTAGGGCTGCATCTAGATCACGGGGCCTGTGTGGCTCCCAGTGACCTCCGGGGGCCGTTCAAGAAGGCCAGGCGGCCTGGGGATCTGCTTGGTACGCCTGCTCCGGGGTCCTGGGACTGTCATGGACGATGTCCAGAATCCCGCCACGTGTAGACACAGAGCTGGCGTGTGTGGTCTGGAGAGAGGAAGAGAGACAGAGATCCAGAGAGACAGAGACAGAGAGAAGAGAGATGGAGAGACCAGCAGTTCAGCCCCGGCTGCTTGGTTCCCCCGCCCAGTGCCGTGCCCCCCCCCCGCCCCAGAGGGACTCTTTCCCCAACCACCCGAAACTGCGGGGCTGCCGGCCGAGTGCCGTCCACCCCAGGATCCAAGGGCAACATGGGTGATGGCTCCGCCCTGTATTACCGTGTGGGGCGGGGCTAGAGGAAAGTGGCCCCTAGCCCGTGGCCTTGTACGAACGGCTGAATTTCTCCAGGGCCTCGGGGTCTCCACCAGGGAAGTGACGATGTGAGGCCGACCTGTGAGCATTTCTGGGGGCACCGGGGGCGCTGGGGGAGGGCGTCGCCACCTGCCAGCCCTGTGGCTTCTGCCCCTGCCGCCGTCTGTGAGCCTTTTTGCCCCAAGCTCCGTTTCATTCCCTTTCTTGCTCCCGTGTGCCTCTCCCTCTGTCTCTCACCCCCTCGAGGACGGGGATCCTAGGACCTGGATTGGGGCCTCGCACACCGAGGACACTCAGTAAAAACTCGCCACGTCATGGCTGACATCTTTTCTGCACTGGGCTGAGCCACGGCTCCTGGGGTGTCCCCGGGCAGCAGAACGGGGGTCTCACACACACACACACACATGGGCACTCAGATGCTGCCCAAGACCCAAGGAGCTGTCCAGGGAGGGTGTGTGCACGTGGGGGACCCCGGGATGCTGGGAGCTCACGCATCTCCAGGACCGCGGGCGCCCGCCCAGCGCTGTCCCCACACGCTCGTCTAGACCGAGGACGACGGATCACGGGGAGGCCGCCAGCTGGGAAGAAAATCGCCACAAACATGGTGGCTAAAAGCAACAGACATCGCTGCCTCCAGCTCTGGCGGCCGGAGTCCAGGGTCAAGGTGCGGGCAGGGCCGGGCCCCACGGAGGGCATCGGGCCATCCCACTTGTGGACATGCCATTCCAGTCTCTGCTTGGTCCTTCTGTGGCCTCTGTCACCTCCTCTTCTGTCCCTCATAAGGACGCCTGTCATTGGATTTAGGGCTCACTCTAAATCCACGGTGACCTCAGCTTAAGATCCTTAATTACGTCTGAACGGATGCGTTTTCTGCATAAGGTCCGATTCACTCGTGCCGAGGGTCGGGGTACACGTATCTGTTTTTTGGGGGGGAACACGTTCCAACCCACCATACACTAAAGGTAACGTGGTGCAAGATAAAGGGAACCCGTGAGCCACAGGCAGGCCCCACGGCCCTGCCCCCTCCAGCCAGGTGACATCACCCTCCGAGCCTCAGTCTTTCCCATCTGGAAAATGGACCACCCCAGAGCATTGCCGTGTGGAGTCCCTGAGCTTGGCCACACAGGAGGGCCTCAATAACTAGCAACCCAGCATTATTTTGACCTAGCAATTAGTGGCCAGCCACCCTCCACCCGGCCACCAGACAGCAGTGTCACAGTTCCGGGACTTGGAGGGTGACAGAGATGTGCTAGAAGGGGCCAGCTTGTCCCGGTCAGCATGGCAGGCGGGGAGGCCAGCAGAGGCTGGGAGGAGGCCCACTCTTTCCCTCCCCGCCCCCGGGCCTGCGGGCGGGGCCCCCCGTTCATGGGGGGGCGCCGAGACGTCCCCAGTGTGGTTCCCAGCGTGTCAGCCAAGGGTGAGCCTCCCCCGCGCACTTGGAAGACAGAGTTCTGGAAGGCTCTCTGTGGCATTCTTGGACGCCCGTGGCCGTCTTCTGGAAGACGCGTGCCCCTCAGCAAATCCCTGCTGCCCAGCCCCTCTCTCTGGTCTCCCCACCCCCAGGCACCCCGCAGGCCCAGCGACAGATGAGGGGCTCCCCGGAGAGCCCGCCCCGCGGCCCCGGCTCTGCGGCGGGCTGAACCGGGCGGCCTCTGTGCTCCCCGCCGGCACCCCATTCCCGGCGCCAGCTCCCGGCCGGGGCAGGAGCCTCCCAGCAAGCCTGGATTAGAGGTTTGGGGTTTGGAACGTCCACTCTGGGATAAAATCTGATTTTTTTTTTTTTAAAAAGAGACAATTCCAGAGACACGGTCTGAAAAAACAAAACAGCTCTTTTAGCTCTTTCTCTGAAATGACATCAGCGGCCACCACAAAGCCCGAATCGGCCCCAGCGCACCGCCAGGACACGTCATTTCCCTCCACAACACCGTGGCTTCGCCCCGGATCCCGGCTGGCCCGGAGCCCCACCCCAGACTGGGGGTCCGCAGCCCTGCTCCCCCGCCGCGCTCCGGGCCGCAGAGGAGCCGGGCCGGGGGCCGGGCATCGCGGCAGGTGCACGCCCATCCGCAGTGTCCTCCTCCGGGCACCCGAGGCCCCGGCTCGGGCACACACCGGCTCCTGCCCCAGACCCGGGCCCTTCCGGGGGGCTTTCAGGGCCTGGAAACTAGAAAACGCTTTCAAGATGCGATTTTGCTTCATGGAAGCAGGAAACCCAGTTGTCCTTAAACTTGGTTGTCGCCACATAAAAACAGACACACGAAGACAGAGCAGAAGGAGGCACAAGGGGGCTCTGGACACCCTGCTTGTCCGCGGCTGGCGGGTTATTTTCCTTAATTGCTGGCACTTCCGGGAAGATCTTCAGGGCCGACGTTTTGAAATACCAGACATTATTTATTAAAAACGACCAACTGAATCCTGTCTCAGGGCCAAAACGAGCTACTGGAGAGAGTGGGAAGCAGGCTTCCTGGAGAGCCAGGAGCCCCCGGGGACTTTGCTTCTTAAAGAGACACTTTGAAGAAACTCAGGAATAATCCCCGGAGCGGGATCCTTTCCCCTTTCTTAGTTACAGCGATTTACTGACGCACGGGAAGTTTCGCCACTGGACCAGAGGGTGACTCTGTTTCTCAAGCATCTGCTGAGCGTCTGCCCCGGTCCTGGCCTGGTCCGCCGCGTCGCTGTTCGGGGCGGGAGGCAGGCCTCGCGCTGGGTCGCTCAGCAAACCCCCCCGAGCCCCCACCGTCTGGGGGTGCCGGGACACGGCCGCGCACCGACGAACCCCAGCTCCCGCCTCTGCCGCCTCCACTCGCCCAGCAAAGGCAGAGAAAGTGCCACCCGGGAAATTCTCGGAAAGCTCGCCCGAAATAGTGGAAGGAGCCGCCAGGCCGGATGCCGGGCGATCGCACCTCAAGGAGGGGACGTCGGGGAGCCTCGTCTGCCCGGAATGTGTGCGTCCGAACCCGCGGCACCTGGGAGCGTGACCACACCTCGGTTCGGGAGCCTCCGAGGCGGCAGGTGCCCACGCCGCCTGCCCTGCTCCCGGCCGTGGCCACGGCTGCTGTTGGGAGGAGACCCTCCCGGGCATGGGCCAGCTGGTGGCCGGGTGTGGAAGCCAGGAGGGCAGCCCCCCCGACCATGGTCCCAGCCAGAAGCCAGGCACCCTGGGCGGCCTCTCTAGAGAGGTTGCCGGGGGCTCAGGCCTCTCTCAGTAGCCAGCTGTGTGCCCGGGAGTGGGTGCAGGGTCACCCCCACCTGTGGCGTCCAGGCGGAGCCACCACCCCTGACACTGGCTGCCGGGAGGAACTGCAGGGCCGCAGCCGGAAGCCACAGCCTGGCCCCCAGCCACACGCAGCCCGAAGTGGGGCCCTGAGCAGGCCGCGGGCACACCCGCCGAGAGAAGATGGGGCTCTCTTCTTGCAGACGAGGCTGCGGCCCTGAGACCCGGTGGGGAAGTTGGTGCCCCCCAGCCCGTGGTGTGCAGACCCTGCCTGCCCCACAGCAGGGCACAGACCCAGCCCACGGCCAGACCTGGGCCGAAGACAGCGTGAGCTGCCTCATCTGGGAAAAGCCGAGGGATGGCTGATCCGTGGCCTTTTGACCACTTCTCTCTCTCTCTCTGTCCATCATGTTCTGATTCACACAGACACGTGCTTGTGAGGCTGGAGGGAGAGATCTCAGAGCAGCCGAAGGCTTCCTCCTCTTATGGGTCCATGAGGGCCCATTCACCTCTGCAGGCCTCTGGGCGCAGGCCCCCTGCCCGTCACCCCCCAGGTGTTTGGGGGGTCCTCTGAGGCGCCACAGGCTGCTCCAATTGAACAGACACAGCCCTGAACAGAGCAGCAAAAGCGTTGTTCTGAACCACAAGAGGTTTTTCTGAGCACCTACTACGAGCCAGAGGCTGCCAGGGGAAGTGGGCGCCAAGTGGTGGGGGTTGGGCTCTGGTGCCAGGGCCGGGACCGAGGAGGGCCCCGGGGCACAGGACAGGTCACTCGGGCTGTGGAGGTGGACACACACCTGGGGTGGGGGGAGGGAGGAAAGGCAGGGAGCCTGAGGGTCGCTGCTGAGCTCGGCTTCTCCAGCAGATTCTGGGAACTCAGAACGATGAATGAATGACCAAGTGGCAGCCTCAGGGCCCTGGGGGGGCCCTGAGGGGATCCTGGAGGGACCCTGGGGGGAGCCTGGAGGGACTCTGAGGGGACCCTTGGGAGATCCTGGGGGGATCCTGGGGGGACCCTGGGGGGGACTCAGCAGTGTGCTCTCTGCTCACTGCCGTTGTTGGTCATGTGATCACGGCTCCAAGCCCTGTCTTCACCCCCTGTGGCCTCAGCATCGAATGGCCCTTACCTCGGAGGCTTAGAACAACACGAATTTTTTTTAATGTTTATTTATTTTTGAGAGACAGAGTGTGAGTGGGGGAGGGGCATAGAGACAGGGAGACACAGAATCCAAAGCAGCTCCAGGCTCCAAACTGTCAGCCCTATGCAGGGCTCGAACCCACGAACCGTGAGATCATGACCTGAGCCGAACCCGGACGCTCAACCGACTGAGCCCCCCAGGTGTCCCAGAACAACATGCATTTATCCCTTCGTGGTCTGGGGCCGGAAGTCTGACACGGGCGGGACTCAGGGGGCTCCAGTCAAGGCGTCGGTGCAGCTGCTTCCTTCCGGAGGCCCCAGAGGGAAGGCGTCCCCTGCCCTCTCTCCAGCCTCTAGAGGCCGCTCGCGGTCCTGGCCTCTCATCACCGCGGCCTCTGCTTCCCGTGCTTTCCAGTGATGTGACTGGGGCTCAGGGAGGGTGAGTAACCTTCCCGGGCCACACAGCCTGGCCCCGGAGCAGCAGGACAGACACCCTGGCCATGACGCTGGTGCCACCTCACTGGAACAGCCCCCGGGCCTGTGGGGTTCCCAGGAGGCACACAGGCAAGCCCATCCCAGACACACGGACACCCCACAGGGGTCCTTCGTCTCCGCACTGTCAGCTGGGAAACCACGTCACCCCTGACACAGACCTGCCCCAGCCTCGACCCTCGTCATCACGCGAGAGATCGGGTGCCCGGCGGGTGCTCTGGGGACCCCCTCGGGAAGGGCAGTCTTAAAGCGAGGCCTCGCCTGGGGCCTGCGGCCGCGTCTCCGGGAGAGCCCGAGCGTCGGCACAGAAGCGCCAGCAGCCCTTTGGCTCTGCCTCTGGAGGAGACGCGCCACCTTGTTTATTTTCATCTCTGCGACTGAGAACACTCGCTTCCGAGGCCCTTCCGCCCGCGCGGCGGCTCCTTTAAGAGAAAGGGAAGCGTGGTGCTGCAGCGGCAGCCAGAGCAATAAAAAATAAATCTTGGTAATTGTTGTGGAGACAGAAAGCAGCATAGCCAGACTTAAGTACATCGTAGGAAAATGTCAGCGTGGGGGCCTCCCGCCGGCGCTGCGGTCCTGTCCCCGGAGGGGCCCCTGGAAGGGACCAGCACAGTTGACTTTCTTCTTGGAATGTCAGACGCCAGTGCTGTTGGTGGTTTTCTTCTTCCCGGAGGACGGGAGGTTTTGAAGACTGTGGTGGCGAGCACGTCCCGGACAGGCCTGACGGACGGCAGCGGGCTGTGCTGGTCCCCGGCCAGCGCACCTGCCCCCACGCCCCAGAGTGTCCCCGCCACAGAAACAAAATGGGAGATTTCCGCATTCCAGAGTCCAGACCTTTGCTTCCAGAAAGGACAGCGACCCTCCCCCCTCTGTGCCACCTGCCCCGGCAAGAGAACTTGGTAGCTGCCGGTAAAGTGTCCCGGAGGGCCCGGAATTGGGGACAGACTGCCCTGATTGGCTGGAGATGGTCCCCATCCATACCTGGGTCCCCCTGATGGAGACTTTCCTTCCAGAAGGTTCTGGTTGAGATGACTGAGTGACTTGGGGCATGAGCCTGCCATTTCCCAGATGGGGAAACTGAGGCTCAGGGAGTGACATCGTGGCGCAAGTCATGCAGAGCCAAGCGGAGGTTCAGTCCCAAGTCCAGCGCTCTCCCTCCCGGTCACGGCCGCCTCGCAGCTCGGCAGTCGTGGGGCTGAGTTAGACATGCTGCAGAGCACAGACCTGGCCCCGGGGAGTTTGCAGCTGTGATAGTAGGTCAGACTTCCGCTGGGGCAAGCCTGATTTCTGTCCTGCCCACTCAGTGGGGATTTAAGACCCAAGGTAAGCTGTTTGCTTAACTTAAGGAGGCCGCACTCTCTGCCTATCCACACCTCGGGCTCAGCGTTTGGGTGCCTCTCCCGAGCTCCGCCCTGGGTCCTGTCTGCAGGTTCGTCCAGCGAACGTTTAGTGCATCCCGGGTGCTGGGGGGGTGAGCGGGCCCCAGCTCGTCCGAGGTCTCCCCAGAAGAGAGCTGTCCCTTCTCCTTCCCTCTGAGAATGCACCCACGTCCCTGCGGCCTCCGGAGGCTCTGGGGATCAAGGCACCGAGGGCGGCGTGCTGGGCTTCTCCCAGTAATTAGAAATTTGGACACCGAGCGAACGGAGGGGGGAGCCAGCCCTCTGACTTGAGCTGGGAAAGGAGGCGCATTCAATGTCTGGGAAGGACACGCGGCCGGGGATTAGCGGGTTTACAGACTCTAAACAACGTAGAACTGAGCAGGGGGAGTTCCAGCTGCCCCGCTGGGGTGAGGGAGGCCAGCGGGAGTCGGGGTGCGGGCCCACCTGGCTCCTCCGGCCACCAGCTGTGCGGCCGCGGGGTGACAGGTCTGGCCTCCAGTGCCTCCCCTGCTCGGCGGGCACCTGCAGCTCAGCGCCGTCCAGGTGGGTGGGCATTTCATCATCCAGGGTTCGGAGAAGGAGAGTGAGCCTCCCAGGGTCACACAGCTTGGGCAAGAAGAGGTCAGGCCGGACCACAGGGCTCCCGTCTGCGCGGAACGGTGCTCCTTCCCCCACGCTGGATGGGAAGGCGACTCAGCCCACGTGACCCAGGAACGCGGGATCAGAACCAGCCCCAGGAATGAGCCAGAAGACCCACCGGCGCACCCGTCCTGGCACCGAGGCCTCAGAGCCCCAGGAGATGCCCCCGGTGCCCGTGGGTGTGCACGGGGCCTGTCGGGACGGACACAGACGCCCCAGGCCGCAGCGGCACAGCTGATGGGTGGTGTCCCTGCCCGGCTGGGAAGCAGAATCAGCACAGACCTCCAGAGAGAGCCTGTCCTCCTGGACCTGGCGGGGCGGCTGAGTGAGGGGAGCAGCTCCGTCTGGGTGCGCGGGTCTCTTATCTGCTGGCGTGCTCGCCCTCGGCCCCGCGAGAGAGGGTCTGGTGCAAGGGGGTGGGGCGACAGAGGCTGGCCCCCACCTCTCTACCCAGAGCCCCCGTCGTGGCCTCCCGACCCCCCTCCCTGCGGGGGTCGGAACCAGACTCTTGGCTACAGGACTGCGGCTGCGGGGGGCCGGGGGGGGGGGGGGTGCTGCAAGCTGACTCCTGCGGCCTGGAGTCTTTTCTTGACCCGCCAGCTTTGGGCGGCCTCCCGCTGTTTCCAAGCACCCCCGAATGTGAGCGGCAGGAACTGTCTCTGCCGGGGGCCCGCGGCCAGCCTCTGCCGTGGTTCGTGCCCCGGGGGCCAGCGTGCCTCGGCCACCGTGTTGGGGCTTCCTCCCAAGGGATGCAAACCACGGGCACACGTGTGGGCAAAACGTGAAACCCCCACGGGCCGCCAGCCACCACCGTGGACAGGTGCCCAGCCCGCCGATGTCTACACGCCCCCCTCCTATGGGTTTACGTTGCTACTTTTTTGAATGCTATTTATTCTTGAGAGAGAGAGAGAGAGAGCAGGGGAGGGGCAGAGAGAGAGGGAGACACCGAATCCGAAGCAGCCCCAGGCTCCCAGCTCTCAGCACAGAGCCGGACCCGGGGCTCGAACCCACAAACCGTGAGATCATGACCTGAGCCGAAGCCGGATGCTTAACCGACTGAGTCACCCAGGCGCCCCGGATTTACATTTTTAAATACTAAAATACAAAAAATGTCCGCTCGGATATTCCCTCTGTCCCTCCCCCTCTCCCTTCCTCACGTCCTGCAGGGAATCAGTCTGCTTCGTTATCTCTGGTTTATCCTTCCTGTGTTTAGGGGGCAGGAAACAGTCTCTCTAAGAATGTCATCCCTATGCCTGCACGTGTCTATACATGTGGATGAGAAACATGCATAAGTATTGCTGTGCGTAAAATACAGTGTATCCCGCGTTCCGTCTCGCACTTAGGTGTTTTCCCCTCCAGGCTGTGCCCTGATATTGTCCCCCATCAGCTCCCATCAGACGGTCTCCTTCCTTTTTACACCGAACGGGGCTCCACGGTGTGGACGCCAGAGTGGATCCAGTCACATCGCCGACACGTGGGCGTCCGGGTTGCAATCACAGTCGTGTTAAATGGACGGCACGTTGGCGTACGCTTACTACCGTTTTCTGTGTGGCCCGAGCCTGCGTGTGTCGCGGTGCGGAATGCTGCACGAGTCGGGGCACAGCCCCAGATCGGGCTGCTTGGGCTGCGGCTCCGCCCCCTACGAGCTGCCCGACTCGTCCTCACAGGTGCCCTGACCCCAAAACCCCTCGGCTCCTCGTCCGTGAAGGGGATGGTAATCCGTCCTCTTTCCTGGTCTCACTGGAGGGACCCCGTGCGCCCAGGCTGGGAGGTGTGCAAAAACAGCTCGCGGGGGAAAAAAAAAAGAGCCCTGACTTGTAGCAGTTGCTGATTTCCACGGTGTGAAGACGCCCACACGTCTGATTTCAAGCGGAAGCCACAGCCGTCACTCAGCACGGCCTGGGTGTCCTCCCTCCTGTCCGACTGTGCGCTGACCGCCCAGCTGCCTGGCTGGCGGCTGAGGCTGTGGGCCTCACTCACCCTGGCCCGGCTCCCTCCCTTCTCACGCCCCCGCCCCTCCGAGAACCTCCCAAATATGTCCCTGTGCCTGTGCGGGGTCTGCTCCCGGAACCCACCCGAGATGCCTCTCAACGCCTTGTTTTCCCTGAAAAGCCCGAAGTTTGGGACCGTTTCCCATGAATACTACTCAAGAGGCTTGCAAGCTCTTTCCTATTGCCCCGGGCGTAAGCTCCCAGTCGTCTGTGCCCCAAGGTGTGTCTGCCCCTGGGTCCTGACTCACAGAGCGAGGCCTCTGCCCTGACTCAGCGAGGCCATTTCCTGCCCACAACCTTCTAGAACTCTTGCGCTTTTCACACAGTGGCGACCAGCCCACCCCTGATTCACCAGCTCCGTTTTCTGTCACATCCTGTACTTCCCCTGAGGATTCTGTTCTCCTCCTGGCCAGGGCCAGGGCCAGGGCCAAGCAGCCCGCGGCACCAGACAGCAGAAATGCAGCCAGGCCCACTCCAGCAAGATTCAAAAACAGAAGGAGGCAGTCGTGGAAGTCAGGAGGGCCTGAGCCTTCTCTTGGTCGCATCAGATTCGCTGTGTGGACACCTGCATGGTCTCTGGGTTCCCTGCCTGACCCCCTTCCCCACACCGAAGAAAGGCCGTGACGGGGGGACCAGACGGCGTTCCCTGTGGCAGAAACGTGAAAGGGTCACCCGCCAGCGAGTGTAATCGTTCTGGAAATGGTTCAGAATATTCATGTGTTCTGTGCTTTCTCCTCCAGTTAAGTAAGGTGGGAAAGGACCGGAGAAAAGCCGAAGGTTCCCTTGGGAATCCGGAGCCAGGGAGAGAGTCGCCGTGGCCCCCGCCTTAGGCACAGCTTCTCCGCGAGCCTCGCGTGGACGCCCGCTCGGAGCAGACCCCTTGGGTCTGAGGTCGTGATGAACAACCCGAGGAAACAGCTAAGTCGACAAAGGAATACTCAGATCCCCGGTGTGCTGCGGGCTGGGAGGACTTCCTAAGAGCGGCCCTGAGCCGCCGCGCGGCCGTCCACGGACACGGCCCCTCCCTCCCTGGCCTCGGGACCACCCGCGAATTCCTCACGGGCTTTGGGGTGAATTCAGTTGTCGTTACTGCTTTCTGCAGAGCTCGTGATAGTAATTCTAACGTCTAGACCTTGATGGCATTTGCAGTCGACGCGCGAGCTCGGAGCCCAGGCTCAGACAGCGCAAGCAGCTCCGTCCACGGCAGAACCGTGTTCCCCGTCGGGAACCGTGGGAACGGAGTATTGAGTCAGAACTATGCACTGAAGTGGATCGTGTCCCGTTAGGGAACCCTGAAAACCCAACAAGTGTGAAAAGCGCAGCTCACAACACGCCGTGTTCAGACGCCGCCGCTTCCTAACAGAAGGCGGAAGGAGGGTGACCCTGCACACGGTGACCTCTCGTCTGGAACATGTGTGTCCCAAGTTCCTGCCCCTTCAGTCACCTGACGTGTTTACGTCCAAGTGGCTAGAAGAGGGCCATCTTCCCAGCTGCAGCCTCTTCCAAAGAACCTTCCAGATCGACGCACACAGTACAGTGATTAAGAGCACGTGCCTTGGACTCGAAGCCCCTGTTTAAGCCTTCAGCCTGCGGCTCCCAGGACGTGGGACCCGTGTGAAGGGCCGAGCCCGTCCTCTCAGCCCCGGGGACCTGGCCGGCTTGCGGGGGTGACCGCGCACCGGGCATCGAAAACACGCCACGCTCCCCACCGCCTGCGCAGCGCTCCACACGGGGGCCGCTCTTGCGTCCTCAACGTGCCCCCTCTCGGAAATGGAGGAGTTACACTGCGAAATAATTCTCCACGGCGCACACACGCACGCGCACACAGGTCTTCGGAAGGGTAGTTTTCTCCAGACCACATTTAAGGGGCCGTGTGACTTGGGCAAGGGTTTTCACTGCTCCCTTCCCAGCAAATGAAGTGTCCGAATCTGTTTACTCTCAAATGTGTACCAAGAGTCGCATCAGCAGCAGCGCGGACTGAATGGCCGCCACACGGCCGAGACGCAGTCCGAGGATGCGGGCGCTCCGGTTCTGCAGCTTGATTTGTTTTTAATGAATTATGCACAGTGATCACAGGCTCTTCTCAAAGCCTCATTTACTCTGGAAATGCCTGAAATGGCTGTTCATTTTCCCAAGTTCCTTTTTTTCTTCCTCCCTTGAAAGTTCACAAACACCATCTGAAAAAGGAGAGCATTCACATGCATACTTTTGTAGATGAGGAAACACAGATGATTTGATAGAAAGCAGGTTCGGGGTGAAATATTCATGATAATGAATCAACTCTCTGGCTTTCTTTTTTAATCTCTGGAAACCAAGATCTCCGACAGCAACGAAAGGCTGATTAAATCAATTCACAGCAGATTCGCGAGTGCTCACGGATGAGGGGCTGACTCCTCTGGCGTGATTCATGGAGCCCGTAACCCAACGGAGCTCAGAACGTGTGTACAAATGAAATACCGAAACGCTGTTTCCAAACGAGTCCTGCAGGAAGTCAAGGAAGGAGCCGACCCTTCTCCGCGGAGCCGGCCTGTCTGAACGGCTCGGATGCGCTCTGTGAATCTCCGCGGTGGAGGGACACCTTCCTTTCCGTGGAGCAGACAACGGCGGGATTTCTGGACCACGTCTTCCGCACGGTTGCAGCCGGAGACACGAGTCAAGCGTGTGAACGGGTCCCGTGCTCAGCAGCATCCACAGAGAAGGCGAGAAACAGCCCAGAGGCTGGGCCCCACCCCCGCCTCGGAGACCACGGGCGCAGGTGGTCAGAGTGCCAGGGCCTGAGCCAGGGGCTGGAGGACAGGAGCCACACGGACCCAGTCGGCCCCTTGTGAACACTGGGGAGCACCCACCACGGTAAGGCTCTGGGGGGCCCATGACGCAACCCGAAATAAAACCTGTGACTCGCCCAGGATGGCTGGACCTTCACCTCCACAGACGCGCCCCCCATGCGAGACCCCCCGTTCCTCCTCGCTGGTCCTTCTGACTGACGTTCTCCAAGAAAATGCCTCAGAGCCCGGAGTTGGGGGGCAGCTGTCAGCATCAGCTCGCGTCAGAGTGCAGTCCCCCAGCCCCCATGAGAACCCAGGTGCTTGCAGACACGGCATCCGGCACAGTCTTCCGGGGCCCCTGGGTCATCCCCGCCCCAAACCCCAAGCCCAGGCAGGGGCTGTGCACCCCCCTCTCTCCCGGTGCCCCAGATGAGGGGCCGAGTTCAGGAGAAACCATACGGATTCTGAAGGCACTTTGCTGAGACTCTGAGTCGGTTCTGTCACCTCCTGGGGTTGTTGCCGAGCCGTGAACCATTGCTCACGGTAACCGATGGCACCCCTGTCAGCACCCGGTAGCGCTGGGGAGGCGCCGTGGCGTCCGCACTATTTGTCCACCCTTGACCCTGGGCTTGGCTTCTCGGGCTGGCGGGAGAGACTGAAGTCTGGGGGCGGCGCGGCAGCGTGTCCAGCGCTGGGGGCCCAGGCCGCGTGGGTGTCCCGGGAAAGGCCTTGACTCTCTCCCGTAAGGTGGGGTGACGGTAACAGCGGAGCTGCTGGGGGGGGGACGTGAGTGCCCCTGGACCTCACCTCACTGGCCGGCCTCCGCCCAGAACGTCCCGCATCCCGCACCTCCCGGCCGGAGCGCCGTGTCCTCAGAGCAGAGCCCTCTCCCCCCTCAGTACCCGCCCCTGGGCAGCTCACGACGTCACGCGTGTCCAGTCACACCTCCAGCAGCGGGCACAGGCTGGCGGGTCACACAGGAGATGCTCAGCGCACGCTGGGTGGGCCGCGGACCGGCAGCAGGAGGAGGGAGGGCGGCGTGTATTAATAATAAATAGAGACGCCGGCGCAGCGCATGGCTCGCAGATGGAGCTTGGGAAATGCCAGCTCTTTATTCTGCAAATTCCCCTCCTACGAACCCCAGTCACTGAGAGGAAAACGCTGACCGTGAACCATGTCTTCCCTCTCGGATTGTTTGCCGACCTGCTTCCCAAGTGCCTGGAGCACATAGTAGGGGCTCCGTAAATCTTGTGGAACAGAGAGTCCCAGGTGCGTGGCCCCAAACCCAGTCAGAGGTGTGCAGCGCTTACCATCTGTTTATGAATTGGGAAGTCAGGTGCACTCATAATAAGTCAGGTGCACTCGTAATAAGCATCCAAATGAGTTATATTCTGAGTAGTGTTTCTCGAAGTGTGGACCACCGACGTGTGAGGTCCTGAGTCTGGAGCACAGAGATGACCCAAGGAGGAGCCCATGTGCAGTTGTCTGAGTTGTGAGCTGAACAAGCTTTTTTTCACTTTTTATTTTTCACGGAACGCCATTTTTTTCTTGAAAGAACAAGTGACAGACCGACCACCGTCACTGGGACACGGATGACAGGAGGCAGCTTCCTGAAGTGAGCGGAGAGAGCTATTGCTGGACTGTCAGGGACAACCACCCGAGCGCTTGCTGCCTGTGACAACATGGGGACTCGGGTGAACGTCAGAGTTTTGGAAAACACATATTCACCACTGCACGGCCAACGGCCTTCCAGTTCTTAAAGACATCTCTACTGATATCGGCGGTGATGTTAATTGATGTGATGTTTTAAATGCTGTATAATCAAGGGCGCCTGGATGGCTCAGCCAGTTGAGCGTCCGACTTCAGCTCAGGTCATGATCTCACGGTTCATGGGTTCGAACCCCACGTCAGGCTCTGTGCTGACAGCTCAGAGCCTGGAGCTGCTTTGGATTCTGTGTCTCCCTCTCTCTATGCCCCTTCTCCCCCCAAACATAAATAAACATTTAAAAAATTTTAATGAATGATTTAGGGGAACCCAGTGGGTTCAGTCTGAAGAGTGTGTGACTCTTGATCTCAGGGTCGTGAGTTCGAGCCCCACGTCAGGGGTAGAGATTACTTAAATCAATACAACTTTAAACAAAACTTTAATGAATTATTTAGGGTATAGGTTCATTACTGTCGTTTGTGAATAAATGAATACATCCTCTAAATGTTTCTCAATTTTAAACTCTAATACGACAAATACTGATAGATATCACCCACCCAGACCAAACTCTGGGTAATTTTTAAGACTGTAAGGGCTTCTGAGACCAAAACTTTTGAGAACCACCATTCAGACTATGTACTTCCTGGAATTTCCCCCCAAACTACACTCCGTCTGGGAACAGCTTCCAAGAAAGCTGGACGTGTTTCAGCGCGTGACCACGTAGCCTCGGGGTTCCTAGGAAACGGGCCTTCGGCAGGATGCCTCTTGCCCGTGCGTCCCTTCCCAAGTGTCTCACCGCCTCTCAGAGGTCATCCGCGGAGAGTTCTAGACCCATGAGAAGGCCCGTTATTTGGACGGGGAGAAAGAGAGGTTGAGCTCGTGCGCAGAGCGGATGCAGGGTGCGGCCGCCCCGCTGCGGGGCGAGGAGGCGCCCAGCTCCCCAGACCTCCAGGGGCCCCCGAGCGGGGTGTCGCTGCGGGAGCCACCTTCCTCCGGCGCACCCACGCTTGGCCTGCGGCCGGCGGCATTCGCCCTGGGAACAGCTCTAGGATTCAGGCCCCTGCTTGTTTCCGTCACCACCGAAGGCAGGAATTATCCAAGTGGGTGGAAAAAGAAACGGGGCAATTTAGGAGACACGACAGCAGAGGTGAACAAGGGCCTGTCCTCCTCCCTCGCGGCTCCGCAGTTGCTCCTCGGAGCAGCGAGTGCCACCAGGGCTGGAAACAGCCATTCAGAGGGCCGGGCGGGGCGCCTTGGCCGCAGCCCCCCAGAGCCGACCCGCCCGCCACGGCCCGGCTCAGTTTCCCACACACGGCTCTGAAAAATGATTCCCGACAGCAGACCACAAGGGGCATTTTATCTCCGCTGTCAGCCTGAAATACATTCAGAACGCAAAGCAATTATGGAAACATTTGGGTCTCCTGAACTTTTCTCTGCTGGATTTCTCTCCCAAATAAAATGAAATGAAGCTTAGTTCTTTGGGGATTAATATAAACCGAGATCGTAAAGACATCCAGGGAGCAGGCGCGGGGAGGGGGGTCCCAGGCTGAGCGCGGGCGCCCCGCTTCCCGGACAAGAGCGTCCTGTTTCCGCGGAGGCGGGGGGCTCACAGAGAGCCGCACCGTGAATTTGCTTAATTCTTTTAATTAGAGCCCAGCAGAATGTTCCAGCTACCCCCCACCTCACCCTTCAGCCCACATCGCCGAGGTCCTGAATAGTATCAAATGCAAATATCTTTTCAGGAAAAAAAAAAAAAGGAGGTGGTCAGAGGGTCTAGAGGGAAGAAAGGATTTTTGAAGTATGTACTAAATCAACAGACCCGTGAGCAGTGGGACAGTAAAATTTCACAGTCAGGCTTTGATCTGGATTTCAGAAAAATGAAGCCATAAATGTCGAATGTTTTATGAACCCAAAAATAAGAAACTCTTTGTCTTTTATCTAAAATGTCTGCTGAGGGAAAAAAAAATCAGAGGATTATCTCAACGTTGAGCTCATTATATTTTATTTGTGGCAGGGTAAAAAGAGAGCACAAAAATATTTACTGAGGTTTATTTTAACTCTAAATAAACTAAATGTCGCTTTAAAATATATACATATGTATATTTCGAGGGGATTTCGGTGGACGCATCCGTCAGCCCAAAGACGCAGGAATGAATGCCTTTTCTTGCCGAAATTGAAATTTTCCCTCTGTGTCCACCGTGATCTCAGCAGCAGCTTCATTCCACGTCAGCCCCGCAGGTGGGATCTGCCCTCTGCTCATCACTCCCTGGCAACCATGCTTCCAATGACATTTCTGGACTCGGGATGCGTCGCTCGTGGGCCCAGGGCTGTGCAGACGCACAGGGCCTCCCTTCTGCCTGGGTCTCTGCGTTTCTTCGAGCAGGGAGTGGGGAAGAGAGGGAAGCTTCTGGACTGCTCGGCCCGCACCCCTGGCTGCACACAAAGAAGCGGGGATCAGCCCTTGCCCGGCAGACAGGAAGGGGCGCCGCGTCTCCCCTGGGCCAGGATGAGGGGGTCGAGGTCGTGCCCAGCTGGGTTTGGGGCTCAGTCTTGCAGCTCAGTCCGCACCTGGGCCCTCGCCTGTGGAAGGCGATGCCAAGGCGCCCACATCCAGACACCACTGCGGGCATCTGGGGAGACGCTGCAGGTGGCAGCATCTGCGCACAGGGGCGCTCCGTCAGCGGAGCCAGGGGTCCACGGCGAGGGTCCGTCTCAGCCCTCCCTGAGCCCCGCCGTCTGGGGTACCAGCTCGCTCTCCTCAGAAAGCAAAGCCACTGGCAGGTGAGAGTGGCCAGGGAAGCCTGGGGCCGTCCCGCAAACCTGCGGACAGACTGCTCCACTCGGTGCGCTCCCCCCTGCGCAGAGCTGTGTTCCCGGAGAGCGAGTCGGTGCCGACATGACTTCAGGACAAGGGACCCGGTGACTCGCCGCGCCCTGTGAGGCAGGCGTGGCCACCAGCAGAACCTTGCGTACAGATGCGGGGACCCGGGGACGGTCCCCACCACGCTGTCCCAGATGCAAACCTCGGGGTCCCAGCGCTCACTGCAAAATCCTCGGTGTTTGTGGAAAAGCACCTGGTTCCCGGAAGTGCGTGGCCTCCTCCTTTGTGAAAGGTCACGGCCGCCTTCTCAGCCTCTGCGCACGTCACGTTCGCTTGTTCTGCTCCGGCAGAGAGTGGGGGGTGTCTTCTAGTTGAACCTAAATGTCCGTTCACTGTCGTGGGATAATATCAGAAGTGGGGAGAGGTAGTTGTGGTGCTTTTCTGCAATTTTAAGTAAAGTATTAATAATAAAAATAATCCTCGATTCGAGTCCTTTCAGCCACGAAATTCTTTTATTTATTTATTTTTGAGAGAGTGTGAGCAGGGGAGGGTCAGAGAGAGAGGGAGACACAGAATCCGAAGCAGCTCCAGGCTCTGAACTGTCAGCACAGAGCCCGACACGGGGCTCGAAACCACGAACTGTGAGATCCTGACCTGAGTTGAAGCTGGATGCTCAACCGACTGAGCCCCCAGGCGCCCCAATCACCACATTCTTTACATGACAGCAACTGTTTTTACTGCAAAACTTTCACCACAGAATTCTCTGTCTGCCCTTCTGTTAGCTGGGATCGTGTCTGATCGGTTTTAAATTAGCGCCCAAACCTCCAAGGAGCTGACGACCTAATAATGATAGATGAGACACACGTGACCAACAACGTGACCCAAAAACAGCCAGAAGCCGTGCCGCGCCTTTCATACTTCATCTCATCGGCTCTTTTACACAGCGCCTCCTGGAGCAGCTGTGCCTCCTGGAGCAGCTGTGCCTCCTGGAGTATCTGTGCCTACTAGAGTATCTGTGCCTCCTGGAGTATCTGCGCCTACTAGGGTAGCTGCACCTACTGGAGTATCTGTGCCTCCTGGAGTATCTGTGCCTACTAGAGTATCTGTGCCTCCTGGAGTATCTGCGCCTACTAGAGTAACTGCGCCTACTGGAGTATCTGTGCCTCCTGGAGTATCTGTGCCTATTAGAGTAGCTGCTCCTATTGGAGTATCTGCGCCTACTGGGTATCTGCACCTACTAGAGTAGCTGCACCTACTGGAGTATCTGTGCCTATTAGAGTAGCTGCTCCTATTGGAGTATCTGCGCCTACTGGGTATCTGCACCTACTAGAGTAGCTGCGCCTACTGGAGTATCTGTGGCTATTAGAGTAGCTGCTCCTACTGGAGTATCTGTGCCTACTGGAGTAGCTGCACCTACTGGAGTAGCTGCGCCTACTGGAGTAGCTGTGCCTACTGGAGTAGCTGTGCCTACTGGAGTAGCTGCGCCTACTGGAGTAGCTGTAGCTGCTCAAAGATCACCAGCCACCTGACTCTTCATCAGAAGCTAATTTTCTTGGACAAGTGCAGCTGCGCCCATTTCATAGGTGTGCAAACCAAGGATAGGAAAGCTTACCTAACTTCCCTAGGTCATGCAGCTGGCATGTAGACTCAGAGGACACATTCTCTCGTCCTGCTGCCTGTAAAGTTAGCAAAAAGTGGAGGTGGGAGCAGCCCTGAGGAAGGTGAAATCCCTGGTAGAAAGTGGCAAACAGAGACCTCTGGTCTGAACAAAGTGCCGGCGGGAGAGGAGGGAATCCTTATTCCCTGGCACCTCCTCCAGGGCACGGGGGGGGGGGGCGTCCCGAGTATAACACGTGCCCCCCAGGCTCTGAGACTGGAGAGGCACACGTCTCAACCCTCTGCGCACTTTCATGCTCCTGGAAGCAAACTCCGTGCCTCTCCCGTCGTGAACGCGCCTGCAGTGCCCACACAGCCTCCGCTCCGCACGGACCCAAGCGGCCCCCGCAGCACAGGGCCTGTGAGGGCTGCACCCCGTCCGTCCTGCGCCTGCTCCATTTCGCACTTGTCCACGCTCGTCCCGCCTGCCAGGGCAGGTGCCTCCCTCCACCTCTTCTCAGGGACCGCGTCTGTGGGTCACTCGGCAAAGGGTGTGGATGGGTCCCCCGCGCTCCAGGCCAGCAGGTCATGCAGGTCATAACGTGGGTCATGAAGTCAGTGCGATGGGGATATCCACTTTTTGAAATAATAGAACAGGGTAGGGTAGGGTCGGGCAGGGTAGGGAAGGGAAGAGTAGGGAAGGGCGGGACAGGACAGGTTAGGATAGGATAAGTTGAGATAAGGTAGGATAGAGTAGGATAGGGTAGGATCGGGTAGGGCAGGGTAGGGTAGGATAAGTCAGGATAAGATAGGGAAGGGAAGAGTAGGGAAGGGCAGGACAGGATAGACCAAAGCGCATTTCACTTGGTGAGATGAGGCGTTGTTGTTGAAGTCTGTGTGTCGTTGTGCGTGTGTGTGTGGGGTGTGGGTGCTGACCTGGGAGCACCACCAGGGAACACGCTGCTGTGATTAGAAACCCAAAATGTAGCGCATCAACCAGCTGGGCCTCCCCCCTCGGCTCCTGCCCAGAAGTGGCAGACGGTGTGGACACCACCTTCCTCCCATCGTGTCCCCCGCACCTGCTCACGGCATCGGGGCTGCCACAGCGCAGAGGGGAGGGTGACCAGGAGGAGGAAGGTAAGCGCCCTCCTTCTCTGAGGCTCGAGCGGACGCGCACACACGCTTGCTCTCACGGCCTGTCAGCCAGCACCTGGTCCCAAGGTCACGCCTCCGCTAGGAGAGACTGATGGGAACGTAGCCTTCCCGCTGAGCTCAGCCTCCCCCCATCCCGATCCTGGGGACGTTGTGCTACTGAACGCAGGAAAAAGGGACGGAGCCCAGGGAACACCCTCCACCACACGGGGCAACTGGGGAAAATCGCTCCTTACTGGGGATGCACCTAAAATACCCGAAAGCCGCGGCCTCGTGGCGCCCCCTCTTTCGTCCTGGATAAAACCCTTGCGATCCTGCGCTCTGGCAAAAAGCCATGATCTGAATTTGACCTGGAGCGCGGGCCCGGTGGGCGCCAATGGACCGCGTGCCCCTGTGCAGGAGCACAGCCCCCTCGCTCCCGGGGGTCTTCAGCAGGAAGCGGGGCTCGGTCCCCGCACCCCAACGCCCCAGGCTCCTCGGAGCCGGACGTGAGGCCAGGAATGTGACTCACCTCTGAAAAGGGAAGGGAGCCCTCTTTAAAGCCCCCTCTGCCGCCAGTCATTGCCACGTCCCCTCCGGGCTGGGGCTTCCCTTTGACGCAGGACAGCCTCGGACTCAGCGGTCTTGAAGGTCTGACTATTTCCTTTTTCTTTTTTAAAAATTTTTAATGTTTTTCTATTTTGAGACAGAGAGAGACAGAGCGTGAGCAGGGGAAGGGCAGAGAGAGGGAGACGCAGAATTGGAAGCAGCTCCAGGCTCTGAGCTGTCAGCACAGAGCCTGACGCGGGGCCCGAACCCACGAATGTGAGATCTGACCTGAGCCGAAGTCAGACACTTGGACTGAGCCGCCCAGGTGCCCTGACGGTCTGACTATTTTAGAATCTCCTCTTTCTGTCCCTGCCTGAGCCTTCTCTATGTGGCCCAAAGCTACTAAACTAGCGGCTCATTGATCCAGAATGTTGGGGAATGCCATTGCTGTTCCCACGGTGCCCTGAGCAGGAGCGCGGCAGCGTGGCCTGAGTGACGTGGCGGTGCTTCAACGTTACCGCGAGAAGGCCTGGTCTGGGGCCGAGTCCGCAGAGGTGGGGTCACTGAGGGGACTCTGGGAAAACTGAACACAACAAAACTCGCGCATCGGGTGACCGTTGGAGGACCCGGTGACCATTTGCGGAGGCCGCTTCCCTGCTTTCCCAAGGTCACCCACCGAAGCCAGTCCAAGGTCAGGTCAGGAAAGACCCACCGACCGACATTTTCAACCAAAGGCCGCGACTCCGGCCTCCGTGCCGTATCCTTCTACCTTGAGATCGAGCTCTGGACGCGCTATGCTTGAAGTGTACAACTCAGAGCTAATTGGAAGGCTAAAAAAATGCGGCTTAATGAATTCAAGACCTGTTTATGCTGTAACCTGCCAAGGCGTTTGGCAGCGAGAAAGTGTGAGTTGCTGAGCATCTGACTGCAGGCTGTGTGGAACACCACATGCGGAGGGCTGGGTTGGATCGGACTTTTATTGAACTGTTTTCTGGATTGTACACTCATTTCCGACTACCTCATAACGACTTCTAAGCAGGGCTGACAAAGGATTTATCATAATTATTGCTGGGGCCGGGACGGTGATTATAAGTGATACACGTGTAAGCCGTGTTTATGAAGTTTCCGCGTCGCAATCAGAACACGCCGTGATTTCTCCCCCCGCCCCTCGCTGTCCCGCTCACACGACTTCCCTTAAAAAAAACTTCCCTTTTTCCTCAAATTAATACCTGCCAGAGATTTCCTTCGGACAGAGCAGGCTTCCAGCACAGACCCACGCACATTCCCCAGGCGCTTTTGATCTGCCGTGTCTCCAAACCCTGCCCCCCGGGGACGGAGTGGGGCCACCAACGCTCACACCCCCCTTCTTTTCAGAGCTGAGAACGGAAAGCAATTTGCAGATGCCATTCAGCACGCTGGTCTCTTTCTTGCCCAGCTCCAAGCGACTTTAAAATCATAGAGGACATTGAGGACACGTGTAAAAGAGGAACGGAACGGGGGCGCCTGGGTGGCTCAGTCGGTTAGGCGTCTGACTCCTGACTCCGCTCAGGTCATGGTCTCACAGTCCGTGAGACCAAGCCTGATTCGGGCTCTGTGCTGAGCCTGCTTGGGATTCTCTCTCTCTCTCTCTCTCTCTCTCTCTCTCTCTCTCTTTCCCTCTCTCTCTCCCCCCTTCCCTCCCTCTCTCCCCCTCTGCCCCCACCACTTGCACTTGAACTCTCAAAAAAAAGGGAACAGAATGGGGTCCAGGGGGCCACGCAGAAGGCAGGTGGGAAGAAAGGAGGAGAACGTGTCAGGAGCAGGGGTGACCTTCTCTGGAAAGTGTGCACCCGGTTGTCGGCCGGCAGGTTCCACGTGCGTCTGTGCTGGGGCAGGCTCAGGGCATGCGTCAGAACTCCCGCCTGCGCGTTACTGCTGTGTCTTTGAGCTCTCGGGATCTAAAAGGATGTGTTTCAAAATCTCCAGCGAGCATTTGATGATTTCCCCGTTTCTCCTCGTAATGCGGTCTGTTGCAGATTTATCGGTAGAGCCGTTATAGAATCAGATTTTTTTTCTTTTTAAGGCAAAAAAATCCTTAAGAGATGACATATATTAGAAAAGTGAGACCCAGAAGGAGACCGGGGCACCCACTGCCGCCCCCATCCCCCCGGCATTGCCCCTGCTCTTTGGTAGGAGAACATCTAAGACCCACTCTCGGCACACCCAACTCTGTGAGGCGGGATTGGTAGCCGCCTCGGCCAGCCAGCCAGCGCGTGCCGCCCTCGGGGCCCCGAGTCTCCTGGGGGAGGGGGGGCGGCTCCTCGGCCGTCTCGAACCCGCGGCTCTGGAAACCTCTTGTCCTGCAGCGTCTCTCAGAGGATTCGTCCCCTTTGGAGAAAGCTGCACTCAGGCCTGGCGGTTGCCCGGGCGCCAGCCCGCTCCGCCCCTCCTCCCTGAGTGCCCCGGGCGCACTGACTCTGTCCGAGCCTCACCGTCCTGACCTGTAAACACCGACACCGAGCGTGCCAGCTCCACGGGGCGGACGTCGGGATCAAACGGAAAACGCACGAATACACCCGCCTCGCCCAGCGCTTTGCAAACCTCGGGGAGTCCAGTCCAGTTTTAGGGTTCCCTGGGGCTGAGGGGGCCGGGGGGCTGAGCGGCCTCGTGGTTTTATGTACGAGTCGCTGAGCTGGGACACGTGGAGTCCAGCATTAGCTTTGCTGCGGATCAGCCGCTGGCCTCGGCAGGCGATTCAGCCCCGGCTTCCTTCTGTCGTGGCTCCCGGGGGCGTGGCCGCAGCACCCAGCGCTCAGGGCTGCGAGCTGTGTTCCTACGCTCCTGACCCAGGGCAGCGCGGGGTTCCCGGAACGGCACCCCTGTGGCCAGGGGCACACAGCAGAAGGCGATCGGACCCACCGGGCAGGCCTGTCTGCTCGGGAAGCTCCCCGAGGCCAGGAGCCACGCCTCCGCTCGACCGTCCCCACTCCGTGCCCCTTGCCGGCCCCCGGCACCTCCTCTGGACAGGCCGCTGCCCCTGGGCCCCCGCTACCCTGATAGCAGACAGGCTTCTATCCATCACCCTCATGAGGTGTGGGCCATCAAAGATGGAGGCCCCCACAGGAGCAGCCTCCCCACCAGAGCGGCTTGCTGAGGGCACAGCCTCAGGGAGGTTGGGGGGCACGGCCATGACTGCCGGCTGGCTGCGGCCTCCAGAGGACTCCTCAATTCTTCAGTCCCTTGGCTTTTGAAGAGAACTCCTAGTTATCCTTCAAAACCCAACTCAAATTGCCCCACCTCCCGGGCTCTCTCAAGTACTCTGTGGCTCCCATGACTCATCACACTCCCCTGAGCCAACGCAAGTCCGAGTCCTGGAAGATTCCAGCATCGCCCGAAAATCTCCGTAGTCTTGGATGGGCACCCGCACGGGCCTTTCGCCAGAAATTAAGGGCTGTAAAAACACGCCCTCGGAGCGCCTGCCTCTGAGACACTGCGCACCTGAGCCAGGAGGCGAGGTCCGCACTCGGGTGCCTGCAGATGGCGGCGGCTCTGCTCCTTCCTGCCTGAATGCACGGTCGCTCTTCCGACAGCTTAGGCTTCGCCTTCTCCCAGCAGCCCCCGACTCTCGGGCCCAGTGTCCCTCCCCTGCTCCTGTGACCCCCCTGGGGTTGTCCCTGTCACTGTCCCCTCCAGACTTTGGTAAAGTCCTCCTGCACAGGGGCTGTGAAATCGTTAAGATAATTCATGACGTAACTCGGAGAAACCAGAACCCATTCTGGCTTGGGCAGAAAGGGGGATGTTGTCTGGGAAGCCATGGCCTCGCGTGAAGCCTCGGGCAGGGAGGCAGGAGGGGCCGGGAGAGGGGAACTGGGAGCTGGAGGGGGTTCGGCCCTCCAGGCTGCGTTCTCTCCGTGCCGCTGGCCCTCGACTCCTCTGGGGGTCTCTTCTCCTGCGCCCCACACCTCAGGGTGCCCAGGCAGGAAGCACAGCTCTCTGTAGCCTCCGGGCGCCCACTGTGCAAGTCCAGCACCATGGAATGTCCCCGAGGCCCCACAGGCCCCGGTGGAACCCCTGCTCCTGGCAGACTCGGGTCTGACTTCTAGTCCTGACCCAGCAGCCGCCCCTGCGGAGCGACGGCAGAGCCCAGAGCATGCTTGGATTCCCCGCCCCCTCTTCTGCACAGATGCAGGTGCCAAGGCACTGAGTCCTGCAGCGAGCCATCACTGCCAATCGTCCCCCCAGTGCAGAGGCCGCGGCCACCTTGCTCAGGGCACCAGGGCACCCACTTCCCCTCCCCGCCCCCAGTGAGCCCGAGGCAGCCCTGGGTGTTGCGTGGCTGAAGCTTCTGGCTTCCCTGTCACCTCTCCACCCGCGGCCCAGGCTGCAGGAGTCGGGGCTCTCTCCATCATGCAAGCCGCTTGTGGGCCCAGAAAACATGCCGCGTTTGGGGGCCACAGGCCCAGGCCTGCACAAGCAGCCTGCCCCGGTGTTGTGCAGCCGCCCCAGGAGCCCAGGGTCTGGGCGGATTCCAGCATCCATCGCCCACTGCCACTCTCCCCTGCCCCTCTCCTCGACTGGGCAAACAAACCTAGAAAGTACTTCCACCAGATGGAATTGAACAGAGGGAGTTGTCTCCACCACCGAGAAGCCGTGGAGGGGACCGCAGCAAGGTGGGCGTGGGAGCAGCCAGCTGCAGGGGGTCCGGTGGGGACGGCAGCTGGAACAGGACCGCAGAGGAAGGGGGAGCTGGAAGCAGGGGGCAGGGGCAGACAGAAGGGGGCGAGGAGAGCCTCCCCAGGCTCCTCACCCCACGTGCGGATCCCTGTTGGGCAACCCTGCCCAGGAGCCGGTGTGCACGGACCCCAAGAGGCACGTTCAGAGAGGAGCAGACGCGGGTCCCTGGGGTCGCCCACCACCACCCCCTGCAGAAAAGAGAAGTCCCTTTTGTCCCCGGGCAGGGCGGTCTGCCGTCCTCCTGGGCACCTTCCCCTCCCTCTGCCCTGGAGAAACTGCCCTCCAGCCTCCCCCCTGCCAGCCTCTACCCCGCAGCAAAGTCAGCGACTCCCCTGCCCCAGAGTCCACACACCCCTCAATGCAAGGAGATCCCTTAGTGAATTTCCATGCAATTAGTGCACTTCCGACGAAGCCACGCCCTCCTTCCCCGACACCGGCCACTTAACCAGAGACAAGTAGGAGCACTTCAGGCCACACAGAAATGTGCAGCCATCCCACGAGCCCCGGACGGTGCTGCCGAGGCTGCGCGTGTGCCCGAAACGGACCGCCAGCGACCCAGAAGGCTCGGCCAGCCCGCCGTCCCAGGACGGAGCCGCCACGTGCCGCCCCGTCCTGCCCACGACTCAGCCCTGTCCGTCCCCCGCCCCCCTCCCCTCTGCATAGCTTGGAAGTCGACTTCCCTGGATGGGGTTCAAACATCTCCACATTTTTATCAGCTTTTTAAAAATGGAAGTTACAGCTCTAAGGGGACTGCCGGGCAGAGACGCAGTGGTTCTGGGGAAGGAAGTCATGTGGGTGCAGGGGTTCGGTTTCAAAGGCGCCCAGCAGAACGCTGGACGGCGTCCGCGTGGAACTCAGCGCCGGGCCCACCACAGACAGCCGGTCACAAAGAGCAGCAAAAACGTCAGGTCGGGAAGGGAATTCGGGTGACCGAGGATTTCATGGTGGAAGGAAATATTTAACTAAGCGCATTACTCATTTTTCATTGACTCAAATGCCAGGGGCCTTAGCTCATGGCGTGGGCTTGACAAGAACACCCAGACCCAGCAAAGCTGGGCCGTTAAGCCTTCTTTTTTCTTGTCTGTAATCCTGGGAAGAGTTCTGGTCCTTTGGGGGTCTCTGGGCTGAGAGCAAATATTCCGCCCTCTCCAGGGAGGCTCTCTGCCTTCGTGCTTGACCGAAAAATGGGAAGAGTAACGTGGTAGATAGAAGTCGTGTTCCTCTGGTTACGAGGACGCGGCGAGCGGCCGGTCTCCATCGGTCGCCCGTCCCCCGGGGCCGGCGGGGGTCCTTGGGTCCGCGCCTCTCTTCTGACCTGGGCCTGCTGTCGCTGGGGACTCTGGAGCCGCTTGGACACGTCTTGCTTTTCCCTCCTGACGGTGACACACAGCAGGGCTTCCTCCTTCCTGGTGGACGTCTTTCCCAGTGTCGTAGTGACTGCGCACCATCTCCCTGACTGATTCCCACGCCCCGAGCTGGCTCGCGGGCCCCAAATTTGGAAATGGTTTTGTCCATTTAAGATGAGCGCCGTTAGGATCGCAGCTTACAGTCGTGTTTAACAAAAAGACCGAAAAATAAATACATAGGGGGAGACGAACATTTCGGTGATGATCACAATGACGCTAACGAAAGTAGAAGCACATGTCGTTCCGGCGCTCGTGACCCATCAGAGGCCGTCCTGAGCGCCTTACCCACAGGACGCGTGCGGTTTTCCTGATTACCTGTGTGTGCGGCGCCCAGATCCGTCCGCAGAGGTGCACCGAGGTGCCTGCCTCAGGAGGACCCCGCCGTCAGAGGTGGACCCCGGTCCGGGTCCTTTGTGGTTAGATTCACGGCAACCTGAGTCACTCACGGGCACAGCGTTTATGGGCACCCAGAGGAGATCTTTCACGCAATGGCGATGCCACAGCTTTGGCCCCAGGGACTAGCCTCCCACAACCTTCCAGCTGAGTGAGAAGTAAGCCCCAGCACCCAACGTCTTTTTGTTAAATTCTTTTCATCCGCGCTGCATAAGCAAGATGTCGTAGTATGTCTAGTGGGTCACTGTGCAACACCGAGTTTCTTCTTCCTACGCGTCCATCCCAGAGACCGTGGCTCAGTCCAGACGCTGGAGACGCTGCTGGCATCCGTATCCCCCTGGCCGGAAGCTCGTCACGTACCCGCGCCCGGCAGGCGGGGAAGTGAAATCCTTCACGGGGCAGCCACGTATGCGGTGCCGAAACCTGGGGTTCAATTACCAAAGGAAAAGGGGGAGCAAACACTGATGGCAACTCACAATGTCTGCCGCACTGTCCCCAGTGTCCCGTGTCCCTTCCAGTCCCCAGGTCATAAGTCTTGAATAAACTCACCAGATAAGAACCCCAGCCGTCACTCCAAACTTCCGGAAAGCCCAGCATTGACTGTGAACTCGCTCTTCTCTGCATGGGTGAGACAAATGTCAGTATCTCCATTTACAGTTGAGGCTGTCGTAGCCACGGTCCCCGACCTCCTGATCAGAAGGACCCCAGTCTTTTTTTAATTTTTTGATGTTTATTTACTTTTGAGAGAGGAAGAAAAAGAGACAGTGTGAGCAGGGGAGGGGCAGAGAGAGAGAGAGAGGGAGACACAGAATCTGAAGCAGCCTCCAGGCTCTGAGCTGTCAGCACAGAGCCCGACGTGGGGCTCGAACCCACAAACCGTGAGATCATGACCTGAGCCGAAGTCAGATTTTAACTGACTGAGCCCCCGGGCGCCGCTCATCCAGGGCACTAGTATAGCCATCCTCCTTCCCTACAGAAGAATCTTACATGTGGATATAGGTGCTCTCCCTCCAGGCAGCAGAGCTTAACCGCACCCTTGAATGTGAGCTCAACCAGGGGCCTTGCTTCCGAGGAACAGAGCGTCTGCAGGGAAGTAGCCGGAGCCCGATGGCGGAGAAGCCGGCAGACACTGCACTAACCAGCATCCCCGGTGACATGTCACATGGAGATGCTTCCCCGCCCGATGCCGTGAGGGGAGGAGCCTCATCTCTGTGGTGCTTCCTCAACGCACGCCTCGGTCTGGCCATGAGAAAAAACCCAGTTTGACAGATTGGATTCGAGTTGAAGGACATTCTAAATCTCCATTAAGTCTTCTTCGACTCTGTCAAGGTCAGGAAAAACAAGGAAAGTCTGAGAAATCATGCAGCTCAGCAGGGGCTAAGGAGACACGGTGCCCGGACGCAGGGAGGGCTCCTGGGTGAGACCTGCAGCCTGGGGTTCGGTACACGGTACTTGCAGTGCGGACGTCCTCCTTTGGAAAACGTGCCGTCATCACAGAGGATGGAGGCGTTTGGGGAAACTGGGCACGGGGTGACGGGCACACTCTGTGCTGTCTTGACAATTCCTTTGTGACTCTAAACTCACCCCCGAGCAAAACATCTGTTAAAACTAAACAGCGGTTCAGGGTGGCCAGACGACCCTGTCCGGGCCAATGATGTGAGCAGATGATTGTCCGCAGAGTTGGTTCCCAGGAGGCCGTGTGTGTGTGTGTGGGTGCGCATGGGCGCGAGAATGCACGCACACGGGGATGTGGGCACGTGCTTGCACATGCACACACGTGGGCCTGCATGCGTGTCTGATAGTCTTGGCAGACCCTGTTCCCTCGCTCTGGCCGGTCCCATGCCCGAGGTGCCGGCTTCCTCGTGAGCTGGAAGGACACCCAGTCCCCTCAGCGGCCACGGCGTGGGGACGGCCCAGCCTGGACAGCCTCCTCGCACGAGAGCATCAGGCCTCAGGGCTCGGCCTCATTGGCTCAAGCCCACGGTCAGCGTCCCGGGCGGATTTTAGGTGGAGCCCCGGGAAGCTGCTGGCATGCGCTTGTTGTGACCCAGAAAGGTGGCAGTTTTACAGAGTTGACCTCCGGCAGGTAACCATGTTTCTAGATGCCGTCAACCGTCTTCCGTGAATCTGAGGCACAAGGCGTTGCCAGCACCGCTCTCCCACCCTGTTTTCTAGGGTAAGGAGTTGATCGCTTAGGAACCATAATAATAGGTTTTACTTATTTATTTTTTTAAGTTTTTTAATGTTTATTTTTGAGAGAGAGATGGACAGAGAGACAGAGTGTGATCAGGGGGAGGAACAGAGAGAGAAGGACACACAGAATCTGAAGCAGGCTCCAGGCTCTGAGCTGTGAGCACAGAGCCCGACGCGGGACTCGAACCCACGAATGTGAGATCATGACCTGAGCCGAAGCCGGACACTCCACCGACTGAACCACTCAGGCGCCCCTTAATAATAAGCTTTAAACATCGTGTTTTCCCTGGTGCCCTTGACGTCTCAGGGGGCTCCGTGAGAGACCCCTGGCCTCTCCGTGTTACTGGCGTGAGACTGAAAACCACACTGCCGGGGCCATCTCCCCAACCACGTCACCCCTACGTCCATCCCCAAAGGCCCGAAGGCAGAGACTCAAACACGTGAGTGGGTGTTCACGACGGCCGGGAAGTGGGAATGACGCAGACGTATCCAGGGGGCGATGAACGGCA
>PJEM01009024.1:58094-75835 GCA_004023845.1 Helogale parvula
GGGGGGAGCAAGAGGAAACATCGCCGAGTCCCGCTTCTGTCGGGGCACAAAGACATTCTGGAGCTCGGGACCGAGGTGACGTTTCCCACGCACTGCTAATGCGCTAAATGCAACCGACTCGTGCTTTGAAATGATTATGTTCCTTGAAGTTCACCCTTGATTTAAAAGACGTTTCCTCCACGTTTTTAGATACGTGATAGGAAACCAAACTCATCATCTTATGAGACGACTTAGAGCTGAGACCCAGTGAGGCCAGGCCGGCGAGCTCCAGTCTCCAGAACGTGGCGGTTTCGGCCGATGACAATGTTTGTTTTGCTCCCAAATCCGGGCATCGTGCAGAGATGGGCAGGGACCGTCTGCTGCGGCCCCACACGGCGTCGCCCAAGACCTCAAGGTGCAGGCTGGGACCCCCGGTGGGTCGGCCCGCTCACCTGGCTCCTGGTTGATGTTGGTGGGGACCCCGGGGTGGGGGGCTGGAGAGCAGGACACCTTCCAGCGGCTTTTCCACACAGCTCTTTGACCTCCTCGAGTGCAGTGACCGGGGTCTGCGCATGAGCCCCCCCCAGGGGCCCAGGTGGGCTCCACCTCACCTTCCGTGACTCCGGGGCGCGGCTCACACCAGTCCGGGCCTGTGGTCGGGGCTGCGAGTGTCTTCGCACAAAGGACTGAAGTGGGACAAGCCAGGAAGAGCCTTGTCCGTCATCTCTAGCCAGGACTCCGACGGTGCTTGCGGGTCGATGACAGAGCTGACTTCTGGGTTTTCACCACAGAACTTGGAGGGCCTTCTCCGCACGCCCTGACGTTAAAAGATCACGTGGAAACACCCCGCGAGTGTCCCCCGGGACCGAACCCGGATTCGAACCTCGACACCCGCTGTCACCAGCTGCCTTCCGTTCGCAGCGGGGGGAGCACCCTGTGGGCGCTTCCGGCCGAGACTTCCGGGCAAGGCCACCCACCCTGGCCTGACCGGCGCATCAAGCACAGCTGTGTTTGCCCATCGATAACTTTTCTTCTCCCAAAAGAGAGAAGAAAACAAATCTGTCCAAAGTTGTTCGGGTTAAATGCCAGCATTTGTGTCTTAGGGAAGAAAACCCCTTTGTGCTAAAGCCAAACTTCCTTAAGACACACCCCTCGGGTCAGCTGGTGAATGTGCAGGGGGGAGAGAGGCACCCCAACTGCTCGGTCTCACCCCAAAATTCAACATCCTTTCAAGGTGCCCCATAGGGTGGGGTGGACTTATTCCTCCCCTGGGAGCCCCCGGTTTTCTGTGACCTCACTGTGGGGTCCCACAGACCTCTGGGGAGCCCAGTGGGGAGAGGAGGCGCGGGGCTGCGCGGTGCCCCCGAGGGGCCCGTCCGGGTCCCCACGTCCCTGTCACAGTGCTCAGGGATGCGCACGGCTGTGGTGAGCGCACCTCCATCACAGCGCGGCCTGGGCGCCCCGCTTGGCACGTTGGTGGGAGGTGGGGTCACGCAGAGCTCGGGCCCTGGGCCGCCCTCGCCAGCCCCTCCTTCTAGAACCGCAGTGGGTTTCTCCAAGTCAACGGCCAGCTGACCCAAACACAACGGAGAAGCCTGTGCTCCGAGGGCAGCCGGTGGCGCTCAGCCTCTCTAGGTTTTTACCGGCGTGTTGGTCCCGCGTCGTTACCAGAGATGCAGTTTTCAGATCCGTGAGGGCAAAGCTCCCGAGCTCTGAAAGGGTGTGGGTGGCGCCCGAGATGGGGACCAGGTTTGGGCTCCACGCCTACAGCTTCTGCCCTGGGCTCTCAGGACACCTGGGCCCTGAGCCGCATCATTGGAGATCCGGCTTCCTCGAGGCTGCCGCCGTGCTGGGGCGACCCGGGGGAGAGACCACCCGATGACAGGGAGACGCTGCTCCCCCCAGTCCCGCCGTCTGGATGAGGCTCTGGAACACGGGGCGAGGCCGGCGGTCCCCGAGCTCCACGGACTCCTAGGCAGGGGAAAGACCACCCCTGGGTGGGTACCCAGAACCCCTGCTGCCGCCCCAAGGCCGGCGTCAAGGGGGCCACGCTGCCAGCGTGAGGGTCGGATGGGCGGCGTGTGCACGGTGTCCACACGGCCCTGTGCTGTCAACCGGCCCCGGGAAAGAGTGAAGCCACATCCGCACCATTGGCTCCGGGCACCTCACAGGCCTGCATGGGGCCGGAAGGGCGGGGCCACGGGGCAGCTGTGGGC
This sequence comes from Helogale parvula, assembly GCA_004023845.1. Taxonomy (NCBI): domain Eukaryota; kingdom Metazoa; phylum Chordata; class Mammalia; order Carnivora; family Herpestidae; genus Helogale; species Helogale parvula. Next base: position 60,290 of record PJEM01009024.1, read on the forward strand.
GGGGCCATGGGGCGGCTGCGGATTGGGGCCCTGGCTGCAGGGAGGCTGTGGGTTGGGCCACCAGCCATGGGGCGGCTGCGGGCTGGGGGAGAAGGTGGCAGGAACCAGGCTTTCGCAAGCTGCTCTGGATCCCTCTGGGATCAGAGTCAGTAATTAAAACGTAACCGGACACACACATTGTTCACATAGAATGATGCTTTGCTCAAGGTCACTGCAAATTGAAATCACCTGGCAGGAGGGCCCTGGGGCCCTGGGAAGGTGCTGGTCCCTGATCTCGAAGTGGGGCTCCAGCTGCAGGCCCGGGGACAGGGGGTCCACGCCTGCAAGGGAGACAGAAAAGTCGGGATTCCAACCCAGAGTGAAAAAACACGCAGGCTTGGGAGTGGCCAGGGACAGAGAGTGACTTGGAACGGAGGCTCCAGAGGGAGAGGCAAGACTGAAGGAGGCCCCGAAGGGTGCCGGGGACACGCCTGGGGCGCAGGGGCCTCCCGCCAGGGCCCAGGGCAGCCTGGGGACCGGAACTTTCCTGCCGAGTCCTGGGGAGGCCGGGCCACGCCCATCGTGCTGGGCACTGGCTGAGGAGACAGAGGCCCCGGGGCCCCGGCCCAGCACCCCCAGCCTCCTGCCCTCCAGGGGGCGGGCCAAGCCCAGGGGCTGCGATGCGTGTCCCAGGCCTGTCACTGTCAAAGGCGCTCTCCACTCACACCCGGATCTGTCTGCAAACAGGCCCATTCGAGAACTTGTTCGAGATGTAATTTACGTAAAACAAGGCGCCCGGCTCACGTGTGTGCGGCCGGTGACCCCGGTCCCAGCTGAGACCCCGAGCATTCCCGTCACACCAGGAAGCTGCAGGTGCCCTGAGCCGGCAGCCCCGCCGCCCCCTCCCCGCCCCAGGCTGTGGCTGCTGATGGGCTTTGCTCCGTCCAGAATCCGTCAGCAGACGCAGCCCCGTCCTCCCAGCAGCCTCCTCCCGCAGCACAGGCCCTGGGACGCATCCTCTGGCTGCGTGGGCCGTTGCTGCCCATGTTTACTGCTGGGTGCTGATCGCCATGTGGACGTGCCCACTCTGGGTGTCCTCGCGCCCGAGTGTGGATGCGGGACCTGCCCCCCCCGCCCCCCCCCCCCGGCGTGGGCTGTTAGTGAGAAGCAAGCCTGTGAGGATCGGGGGTCTTCCCTCCCCTTGGGCGGCCCCTCCCAGAGAAGGCTGGAGCGCACACGCGGGTTCCACCCCCTGACAGCGGTGCTCCGCCGTCTTGGGCTCCCAAGTCCCCGTTCGCCGGGCCGACCCGGGGCCGGGGGGCGGGGGAGGGGGGGCGGGGTCCTCACGCCGCTGTGCGGCCTCCCCAAACTCACAACCTCGTTGGCTGGGTCCCTCTGGGTTTGAACCGTGGGGTCTGAGCCTTCACAAAGCCAAGGGCCCTCGCCATCCTCTGGCCTCCGTGCAGCCAGAGCATCTCATCCACCGGAACAAACCTCATCATCTCGTAAACCCATGGGGACCCTTTGCTTGAGCCGGGACCAGAGTTGGAGGGACGGAGTGTCTAGAAAACGCGTGGACGGGGCAGTTGGCGAGACCGGGGTGCACGTCCCTGCCTTCCCACAGGGGCTGTGCGGCCCTGGTGGGCTTACCTGGCCCCTCTGGGCCTCACGATGCTCGTCTGTACATGCGAATGAATGACCCCAGCCACATTGTGGAAGGAAAGTGAAAGCACGCAGAGACGTCAAATCACGGCTGATGCTCAAGGCATCGTAGTTGTTGGGACTCAATTCTCTTCCCTTTCCAACAGGCCGTTTCCTAACAAACAACTAGACTGTGCTTCACGCGCTCGTTCCGGAGGCTTCCACCGCCACACAGAGCGGGATGGGGTCAGGGTAGGGACTCCTGTGTGCCCATCACTGGCTACCTAGGGGCGTGGCTCCGTCCTTCAGTGGGTCTTGCCGCTCTGACCGGGGGCGCTCTCCGGAGACCCTCGGAGGAGGGACGGAAGCAGGCACCAAGTCGCTCAGGTGGGGACCCCGACGGTGGCACCTCACAGCCGCTGGCCGTGGGCACCAGGTTGCCCGAGGTGGGGACCCCAATGGCACCTCACGGCCGCTGGCCATGGGCACCAAGTTGCCCGAAGTGGGGACCCCGATGGTGGCACCTCTAAGCTGCTGGCCGTGGCCACAGGCTGCCCAATGTTGGGATGAAGTGGGCGCCCCGGGCCCCTCCAGGTGAGGTGGGGAGGAGCCGGTCCGTGCTGCTGCTGGAGGAAGGGGGTGCACGGGTAGAAATGGGACCCAGGGGCCGGGCAGGCCGCCCCGGGCCGCAGCCCCTAGCATAACTGTGCAGACGCAGAGGACGCACTAGTCTTCGCTCCGGCTCGGTGGCCCCAAGCAGCCCAGAGCTGCTCTCCACGGCTCCGGAGGCGGCGGCCCGGCCCTGGCTGTCTGCAGCTAACGTGACGCATCAGCAGGGCCCCATTCCCTCTAGAGGCTCCGGGGAAGGATTCATTTCCTCTTCCTTTCCTTGCCTTTTCCGGGTCCTGGGAGCTGCCCACATCGAGGGTGTTGGTAAGCGACATTTTGAAGTGATTGACAGTGAAACTCTAGGAAGGGCAGGAGGTGACTGTCAGTCAGGACACAGACGCCTCAGTGAGGACGAGGAATGACTGCGTCAGGGCTGGGGAGGTAGAAGAGGAGCCTGTGGTCCCAGTGGATCTGAGAATCGGGGCCGGTCCGTCGTGAGGACGCCGGGAGGAGACCGCAGGTCTGCGTGGCTCTGGGGGGGCGGAGGCGGAGGCCCAGACCCACGGGGGAATCCCAAGGTCAGGGTTTGGCTGGGTTCCCACGAGGCCGCGCACAGTTCCCGGGGTGGACTGGGCCGGAGACCCACGTGGAAACCACGTGCGGCAGCCCAGCCGTCTCCTCCACAGGCGGGTCCTTCAGGGGCGATCCCGGCGCCCCGGGGTGGCAGGCGGCTTCTGCAAGTGGAGAGGGGGTTGAGGCTCCAGAGTCTGGCCACCACGAAGCTTTCCTCTTACCCGGTTCTCGGTGCCGCAGGGCCGGCCGGGGGCACGGGCTTTAGCCGAGCCGGTGGACAGGGTGGGTGCTGTCTCCGTTTCAGGCTCCGCAGCTTTTCACAAACCTCCCAGAAGCCGTCTCGCCCCCGGCCCCCTCCCCTTATAGTAAGACGATAGGAACGCCCACAGCACGGGAGGGGGGGACACCAGGGTAAGAGGGGAGGCGCCATAAACATGCCCTTCCGGGGGGCTTCTGTTCCCGCCTGTACTGCATGCACGATGGGAGCGCGCCCGCCTCGCCCCGCTGTGGCCAGAACCACACTCCTACCGCCTCTGCTGTGGCCTGGAATCCTCCATTCTCTTCCACGCTCCTTTCTTCTACTCTAGTTCCCTGAACCCACGCATACGCCGCTGGGGAGTCCTTTCACCGTAAGTGTCCCCAAAGCTACCGCGCTCCTGGTAAGAGTCACTTTTCCCTAAACTCTCCTTTCCAGGTGCAGTGTCTGTTCTTCTCAGGTCCGCAGGGAGGGGCGGGGGGCGGGGGACGTCCCCCACCCGGACAGAGCCGTGAGAGGTGACAGCCCTGCAAAGCGGTCACTGTCATGACCTCTTTTCATGTGTTCAGTTAACAAATACAGGTATTTCCTGCGCTGAAGAAAGGGACACACTGAGGACAGCCCGTTCTGATTCAGCGAGTGACCCCGAACTAGCGAACTCACGGTTCTCAGCCTTCCGGCTCAGCAGGGCCAGCCCCGGGTCAGAATTCAGTCACACCCGGGACCCGTCGCTGAAGTCAGAGCCCAGGGGTGGGGGGGACGGCTGGTTGCTTCCCAGGCTACTGGTGGCTCCTGTTTGTGAGACAAGAGGGAAGAGCACTTGGGCGTCTGTGGAAAATGCAGGTTCTGCCCACTCAGGGGGTCTGGGTGGAACCCCTAGAGCAGCCCCCCGGTGATGCTGCCAGCCCAGAGACCCCGCCACAGGCATCAGGGCTTTAGACCCTGGCTGGACACAGGAAGCGCCTGGGCGCTTTGAGACCCCACCCCCAGATGAACCCAACGAGTCTCTGGGAGTCCAGAGGCATCTGTGTTTTCTGACCCTCTGCAGCTGGTTCTAGCGTGCTTGAGTCAGGCGGGGAGCGGCCTTCCCAATGGGCACAGACACATCCAGGCACCCCAGGCTTTGAATCCCACCCACCCTGGCTGCGGGGTGGGTCCTGGTGCTCTGTGAGCCTCAGTTTCCTCTTCGGTAACAGGGCGGCAGCATGTGCGTCCTGGGGTCCTGACTGGGGTTCAGACTCGGTCCCCATGCGGCACATGGGGCTCAGGCTGCAGAGAGACAGAAGCCAGTGGAACAAGAGGACCCCGTGTGGCCGGGCCCACAGCCTGGGCGGGGCCTTGGGGAGAGGGTCCCTGTCCCCATAGCATCCGTGGGGTCCTCCCAGGCCCCGCCCCGGCCCTGCCATGCCCCCACCTCTGGATGTCCCAGGGCCTTCCCGTCCGGGAAGGAAAAGGGTCTGTTGGATGGTCAGTTCCTTCCTAACTTTGGATTCAGAAGACTGAGGTTCAAACCCCAGCCTGGCTGTGTGACTTTGGGCAAGTAACTTAACCTCTCTGGGCTCCCTTCCTCATCCACAGACAACAGGAGCGATAAGGCACAAAAGTCGTTGTGAGGATTGGACGAGACGGTCTGCACACACAACAAATAGGGTAGAATCGCGCCGGGCTGTAGTGAAACAGGTATGATGGACTGGGCAGGAGAGGGGTGCAAGTTGGACAAACCGAAACAACAGTTTCACCTTTTGAGGGGAACAACAGCCAACGGCTCTCCGGGGGCTGTTTCCCAGCCGCCACAGGGCGGCCTCCCAGCCCCGTCTCCGTGGGAAGGGCCGCCCCCTCGAGCAGCCAGCCCCGAGAACGGCACCCAGGGCTGTCGGTGCCGACCCGGGCTCCCGGCCTCCGGGAAGTCAGGCGCAATCCAGTCTGACCGGACCTGGGGTGTTTTCCCAGGTGCTCGGGATTCTCGAGATGTGGCCTGACCGTGTCCGAGCATGTGAGACAGGGCTATGGGCCTGACGGCTGTGCTTGGCGGCGGGCTGGGCCGAGCTTGGCGCCAGGACGTCAAGGATGACGAGGAGCTGAAATCTCCCCGAGGGCGTCCTATCAGATGGTCCGGCTGCCAGCTCTGGGCTCCGGGCTCCAAGCTCGGCGAGCGCATCCTCAGCAACCGATGGAGAGATAAGGCGGCGGACAGGACGTGCGGTGGGGGAGGAGGCGTCCGTCCCCGAGGGAGCCGGCGTGGGAAACGGGAGGGTCCCCGGTTCCGTGCGCCTCACTGCTCCGGGGGTGAGACCCACAGCCTAGCAATGAAGAGTGGGGTGCTGACGGCACGTGTGATGTGTGTGGACCTTGCTTCCATCCTGACTTGAATAGATGCTGGCTGGGTGGAGATGATGGATGAGAGACAGGTAGAGAATAGATAGATGATAGAAGGAAAGATAGATAGTCAGACGGTAGATATGAGTAGGTAGATAGGTAATATCAATATACTGGGTGGATGAGTGAATGGATGGATGGATGGATGGACAGAGATGATTGGGTGGATAGATAGAGAACATCCGTATATTGGATGGATGGAGGGAAGACGGATAGACAGACAGACAACACAGGTAGACAGTGTGTGGACAAAGATGAATGGATGACATTGACACAGATGATACATGATGCAGATACAGTCATGATGATAAAGATAGATGGAGATGAGGCGGTTGGAAATTTTGAGCAGGAACTGGATATTTTATTATTTTGAAGACTTACTGTTTATTTTTAGGTGTGCGGAGAGCAGGGCAGGTGGGTCCGGCCAGCACCCTTTGGGGAGCTGAGGGGCACCTGCTGAGGAGCCGAGTTTTCACCTAACTCTCGCAAATCTAGGGTCCGAACAAAGCAGCAGGAAAGAAGCAGATAAGCTCAGGTCACCGTGCAGGGCAGGCTGCGCCCGGCCGGGCACTCACCGTGGTGTCGGGGGGCAAAGGCCCGGGGCCTCGGGTCCCGCTGTCCGACACGGACCCACCGGCCACGTGCGACTATTTAAATGAGAATCGTTAAAACTGGATGAAAGTAACGTCATCTTCTCAGTCATAGCAGCCACGTTTCGAGTGCTCCAATAGCCACATGTGGTGGCCACATGGGAGGGTGCGGTTCTAGAACATTCCGTGGTTGCAGAACGTTCTCCTGGACGGCACTGTTGTGGGGACTGAAGGTCTGAGAACAGATGCAGCTGGAATCAGGGCAAGGAGCCAAGGGTGTCGCAAGGCCCCACGAGAGAGGCTGGCGGCGCCGTGCCTGCCGCCGGGGGTGGGGGGGGCCGCCTGGCCCGTGGGGAGCTGCCCTGCCCCCAGGGCCCCCACGCCCCCAGAGCCGACCTCTAGTGTGGAGAGCTGCACTGACCGGCTTGTTTGAGTCTTGTTAGCCAGCCCACCAGCCCGTCACTGCTGACCGGCCCCTGGGTCAGGCGCTCGCTACGTCTCGGGCGGGGGTGGCTCCGGGCCCGCGTCTGGTACCTCCGCTGCAGCGCGGTGTCCGCGTGTCCTGTCGTGACCCCCGCGTCTCCGTTCCCAGACGCCCGTCTCGCCGTGCCCGCGCGCCGAGCTGGCAATGCCCCCGGTGTCCCTGTGGTCGGCGACAGCCATAAACCCAGTTACGACTCAGCCCTCACCGCGCAGGGTGTGTCCCCACGGCTGGCCAGACCGGCTGCTGACCCCTGTCCCCAAACGGGCGCAACTGAACCAACCACGTGGACGTTTCAGGTTTGCTGGTGCAGAAGGAGACCCGGGACGGCCCTTTCCAATGGGCCGTGCAACCCTGGTGCTGAAGCAGCATGCCGGGCTGAGCACGGCGCCTCTCCGGGGAAGGGCCGCGTGTTTGCCCGTCGGGGACTCTGCCCACGTCTCAGGTGGGAGAGCGGGGCACCGCGGACGACGGGAGCTCAGGTGCGGAGGGAGGGGTGCGGGGGGGGGGTCGCCTCCCAGAACCGAAGCCATGGACGTTCAAGACGGCCCTTTTTCCTGGTTGTTGAGAAACAATATGGCGACTCCGACAGTCACCGGGCGGCCTCTCGCCGTCCAGGCAGAGCAGCTGCTCCTCTTGCGGCCCCTCCGGTTTGGAACGAGACTGTGTTTGTTCCAAGAGTTAAACAGGAAGGGGCACTGCCAAGTCCTGGCTGTCCCGGCCCCGCGGCTACCGTGGATGCTGGGCAAGGCTGAGCACGTCAGGAGATTAGAATTATCCCCGAGACCAGGAGACGGAGGAGGGACAGGCTTTAGCGCCGGCTCTGAGGTGGCGGCTCACCTCAAGGGGCTGTGGCTTACGTGTTTCGTGACGACAGTTAGGCACAGCCTGGAGTTTTGCTTTAAAAAAAAAAAAACAGGGCCCCGGGGGGCGGGGTGGGGAGGATCAATTGGTTAAGCATCGACTTCAGCTCAGGTCATGATCTCATGTCCGTGAGTTCGAGCCCCGTGTCGGGCTCTGTGCTGACAGCTCGGAGCCTGGAGCTGCTTCAGGTTCTGCATCTCCTTCTCTCTCTGCCCCTCCCCTGCCTCCTCTCTCTCTCTCACAAAAATAAATAAACATTAAAAATTTTTGAAAGCCAGCTGTGAAGAATGTAGGGAGCTGTAAGCAGGTCACGTGGTCGGGATGAGGAAATCCATTCGGTAGCGCCAACTGACGGACTCATGACTATTACATCCAATAAGTATTTTTTAAGGAAGCACCTATTTTCCAACTTAAAATTCTTCTTCAGGAAATTTACCCTGAGAAATACTCCCGTAAACGTGCCGAAATCCCCGCCCCAGGATTTTCACTGTGGCTCCGTCGGTCACAGCCAAGTGTTGGAAACAACCCGCGTGGTCACCGGGTGTGGGTAGGTTAAGTCAGCTCTGACCCAAAAGAAAAACCTACAGCCGTTCAAGAGTAAAAGATCCACGCGGATAAGCATGGAGAGCGCCCAGAGTCTATCAGTAAGTGAAGAAGGAATAAAACAGAAAGTAAGGTCCATTCTCCTGTTTATTAAAAAGAAGTAAAAATGACATACGCGGGCATTTGTGTGAATAGGCTCCAAAGTCTGTTAACGTGGTGATCCTAGAAGCAGGAACTGACGCTCCCCACATTGTAAATGGAGTATTATTTTTAAAACTTTAACAACTATATCGCTTGTTTAAGGGGCGCCCAGGGGGTTCAGTTGGTTAAGCGTCCAACTTCGGCTCAGGTCATGATCTCGTGGTTCGTGGGTTCGAGCCCCATGCTGGGCTCTGTGCTGACAGCTCAGAGCCTGGAGCTGCTTCTGATTCTGTGTCTCCCTCTCTGCGCCTTCCTTGCTCATGCTCTGTCTCTCTCTGTCTCTAAATAATGAATAAACCTTAAAAAAAATTTTAAAGAACATGTTTAGATAAAATATAAGTGGATAAAAAATAGCACAAAATTACAGCTTAAAATTTTGGCAAGTGACTTGAATGAACATTTTAAGAAGTAAAATCTGCTTTACATCTGTAATGCTTGGACTTTTTGCAAATACATATTAATTTTGCTGTTGGGGTCGAGGGAAGTATTTTAAATGAAATAAACCACCAAAGCGGTTTTTTTTTTTTAACCTCGGCTGCTAGTTCTATGTAAAACTTTGGAGAGTTTATTTTACTATTATTAAAAGTTTATTTTACTATTATTCTTCTGGATAAAGGCTTCCTGTCCGCTAACAATAAGGCTTAGCAAATATTTGTGTCTCTTCACTCCGGAGAGCACGGAACAGCAGCCAAGATACCCTCTCGAAGTGCTTTGAATCCAGTTTAAGTCAAGAGGTGAATCAAATATTACCAGAGTCAGTAACCCGCCTACGTGCTACGTTGTTTCTAGTTATTTCTCGTGACAAACGGGGAGCAGCTCTGGCGGGAGCACCTGGGCTGCAGCGGGACCTCTCCTGCCGCGTCCTCACAGGGTGGAAGGCGCCGGTCTCCTTCATAAAAGCAGTTGTCCCGTTCTTGATGGTTCTAGGCTCACCACCAAATCACCTCCCAAAGGCCCCAGAGCCCCAATACCATCCCTCTGAGACGTGGGATTTCAATCTGTGACTTCGGGGGGCTGCAGCATTGACACCATAACCCCACCTTTTACCTCTGCTTCCCTGTCTCTGGCCCCTCCTGTCAGGCAGAAACTGCCCTCTCGGAGGCAGGATGGCTGCCTGAGCTCCGGCCTTGCATCCTCTCTCCTTAAGCTCCCCAGGCAAACAGAGAAATTCCGGTTCTGTGACCACCGGGTCTGATTTAAATCAGTTCATGCCCATCCCTGACCCCAGCGCTCTGGCAGGGGGCACGTGAGATCAGCACTCCCTTGCGCATCCTGAGTCCCCGGGCCACCTCTAGACACAGACGTAAAGCGCCCGACCCAGAGCGAAAGGACTGAGTGAGAGAGCAGGACAGCACCCACGGGAATTCAGGGTTGCTGTGCAGAGACGGGGGTGCGGAGGCCGTGCAGGCGACGTCAGTCTTGTCCGTGAGGCGGGGCCCCGAACGCACCCGCCTCCGACCTCTGGGCACACGTTCGCCCCCTGGTGGTGGTAGAAGCATTTCCTGGGTGTTGATGGGGGGCGGTCCGCGTCGTCTCCACCTCCCGCACCACAGGGCTAGAAGCCCGAACTGTGATTCTCCAGGCTTCCGGCCTCCAGGGCGCTGTCTGCAGCCCCCGTGCCGCCAATGGGAAGCTCTCGTGGGACCTTTGGAAGACAGAAGCCACGCCTGCTTCGCTGGCAGCCTCAGAGGGTCCGTGGGCGTGGGCACAGGTCACTTTTTGTGGCCGCCCCCCTGTTCCCTTGCCAGCCACCAGTGCGGTTTCTACAGTTTTCTGACCTCTGGGCGACATCACCAGCTTGTTGGTCTTTGAATTGCACTCTGGGTAACAAACCCGAAGGCTGGATCCAGCCGCTCCTGATGCCATAGGCCCCAGGGTTTCCGGAGGCTTTGAAAACACCCAGTTCCCTACACAGCATCCCTTTTGTTTGAAATACCTGGAATGGCTTGTTTTCCTAACCAGACCCCGACTGGAACATTGCACTTTGGTAGAAGATTTTAAGAAGCCCTAATCTATCCCAAATTCTCTTTTTCTGTTGAGAAAACTGAGGCCCATGGGGGAAAGCAACATACTCTGTCTGACAGCTTGCAGCTTCCTAAGTACCACTCCCCTAGCCGCATGAGGCCACTTACCGTTCAGTGAGTTACATTGTAGCGATTTTAATGCTCCATTGTATCCATTTTAAAACTCAGTTCCTCAGTTGTTGTCTCTGCTGTGGCCCCAGCTGCTGAATGAGAGAGCACACACTTGGGGTCCACAAAAATATTTCTATGATCTGGAACTTTCTCCCGGACGGTGCCGTTCTACGTAATCAGGGCATAAGTCTCTGCCCCAATGACATTAATTTTCTTCTTCTTAAATAGCAGCATGAGAAAGATGACTTAGTTCAGATCATTTGTGTTACAAACGGAGAAACAGAGGCCAGATTCAAATAGTGGCTCAAAGTTACCAGGGACTCAGTGGGTCCAAATCGTATTTCCCTTCTGTGATTTGAGTCACTGTCGTTCTGATAAAAAATGTGTATCTTCATGGGACACGTGGCTGGCTCAGCTGGTGGAGCATGCCGGTCATGACCTCAGGGCTGCAAGTTCAAGCCCCACATTGGGTGTAGAGATCACTTAAAATCTTAGGGGCGCCTGAGTGGCTCAGTGGGTTAAGTATCCAACTTCGGCTCAGGTCATGATCTTACAGTTCGTGAGTCTGAGCCCCACATTGGACTCTGGGCCTACAGCTCTGAGCTCGGAGCATGGAGCCTGCTTCAGATTCTGTGTCTCCCTCTCTTTCTTCCTTCCCCTGCTCTCTCTCTCTCTCCTTCTTTCTCTCTCAAAAATAAATAAACATTAAAAACTAAATTTTATTTTTTTTAATAATCTTTAAAAAATTTTTTTTACCATATACATTCACGTCAGTACAATGCAGATCTTAAAAAGAGTGGTAGGAGGGGGGAACAGGCAGATAGGCTCACTAATAACCCATGAGCGTTGACTCTGCGATGGAGTCAACCAGTCGCTTTTCATAGATACGGTGCTGGTTCTTCTTCTTTTTTTTTTTAATTCCCAAATTAGACCACATTTTGCGTTTGGTTCAGATCCCAAGATTCTAAACGGAACATTCGGAGTGACCCGCGTTGACTTGTTCTCAAAGAGCCGGCGAATCACAGCCAACATTCATTCTATGAATCACAGAACGTCTGTTTTCCACGAGCTGGTCACTTGGGGGATAGTACTCCTTTCTGATAAAAGGGACTTAACTGGGAGAATTCCTTCCAATCACTGTGGGAACGCGTTTTCTTGCAAGGAGCCACGAGGATTTTAGGGGCCAGACTAGCAATTTCTCAGGAAACGCTTCCCCCTCCCCTCTTCCGGGAAAGAACGCGCCAGCTCTGACCCCCCGGGTGTCCGGGGGGCACCGACCGGGAGGTGGTGGAGAATCCTCAAGAGGCGCCGTGTCTGTGGTCTCCGAAATAAAAGTTGCAGAAGGAGAGAGAACACGGACGAACGCAGTTTGCTTTTCCTCAACACGAGATTTCCTCCCCCCGAACAGCGTCAGACTGTCGGAAGCTGGGCGCCGTTCCAGAGGTCAGAGACGGGGCCAAAACATATCATTTTAGCGTTCTCGGATGGCTGTTTCTGTCTGAAATGTTAAGTCCCGTCTCCTCAGTTGTGAGAGTCCTTCCCTCAAGTGCGGCCGGCGGAGAAGCTCTTGGCTCTTTGGTCTCCGAGGCGGGAGACTGAGAGACAAAAACGACCATGAAATAGATGCCCCGCCCCCCAAGGCTGCGCTGCTTCCTTAAGAAGACCTTGCTTCCAGAGAGCCCCCGACTGTGGCCCCAGACCCCCCTGAGAGGGAAGTGGGCCAGCAGAGGGGTGCAGGGGCACAGCAGGGTCTGCTCGCGTGCGCCAGCTCGGCCCCGGCAGGCTCCGAGGTGTAGAAGTGAGTCCGGTGGGGGTGCTGGGAGCAGAGGAGCCCCTGGGCCCCCAGTGTTGCTGACTCCAGTGCCCAGATGTCACCTCCTCATGGATGCCCATCTCTTACCCCGCCCCTTCCTTGCCTCGCTTCCCCATTCCCCTACCAGGCTTCCTGGGGCCACACCCAGGTAAGCTCCTTGCACCCAGTCCTTGCCTCAGGCTCTGCTTCTGGGGAACCTAAGTTCAGACATCTATCCTGTGATTGAAAGGATGTTGGGACCGTTCTGTCTTCCTTAACAGGATCTGCCACCGTAGCGTCATAGGCCTGTCACTTAGCGCTGAATGACATCACTGGAGATTCGTGCCTGTGGGGTTTCAAGATTGGGGTCTGGACACTCGCTCCGGCAATCCGACTTCCGGGCACACCCAAAATGATTGACAGCAGAGTCTCAAAGAGATATTTGCACACCCATGTTTATAGCAGCACTATTCACAGTAGCCAAAAGGTAGAGGAACCCAGAGTCCATTGAGAGATTAGTGGATAAACAAAATATGGTCTTTCCACACAACGGAACATCGTTCAGCCCTACAGAGGGAGGGAACTCCGTCTCCTGCTCCAAGACGGAGGAGCCTTCAGGACGTTATGCTGTGTGGAAAAGCCAGTCACAAAGAGGACACGAATCGTGTGTGGTTCCACTAACATGAAATCCCCTCGGGCAGCGAGTGGATGGAGGGGGCAGGGGCTGGGGTGGGGACACAGTTCTTGTTTGGGCTGAGGGAACGTTCCGGAGACGGACGGGGGAGACGGGGGACAGAACTGTGAGTGCATTAGTGCCACTGAATGGCACATTTTAAAATGGCAAAGATTGTACATGTTATGTGATATGTATTTTGCCAAAATTTTTAAAAGTCTAAGAAACTGGGGCACCTGGGGGGCTCAGTTGGTTAAGCATCTGACTTTTCATTTGGGCTCAAGTCATAATCTCACGGTTCGTGAGGTCAAGCCCCACATCAGCTCTGTGCAGACAGCACGGAGCCTGCTTGGGATTCTCTCCCCGCTCTGCCCCTACCTTGCTCACATTCTCTCTCTCTCTTTCAAAAATAAATGCACTTAAAAAAATAAGATAAAATAATAAACTAACTGAAAGTCTAAGGAGCAAAGACTGAGGTCTGGAAATGGGCCAACCAGAGGGGAGACGCCACTTCTGCACTAGGAATATGGTGGCGAGTGGCCTGTCCCGGGAGGGGTCACCACGGCACAGGCCCTGGGGGGCGTCTGGGGCTCCCTCGCTGTCCCCGCCCGGGGGCACCCGTCACGAAGTCCACTCGTCCCCTGCTCGCCTACGTCTCACCCACTCCGGACTCCTCGAGAGACCACGTAGCGTCTGCTAAGCCCACTCAGGCCTGCCTGTCCCTCCCACGCTTTCCCACGTGTCCCTGGAACCCAAGGCCGAGGCCCCTGCTTCCCAGAGATTCCCGTGTGACCTCCAGCAGCCCACGGCGGGCTGTCTTCACTGGTGCCGACACGCTCACACCCACCCTGCGCCCTCAGCCGCTGGACCCTCCTCTAAGCTGACTCACCTGCACCGGACAAGACTCCTTTTCTAAGAAACTTCATGTCCCTCGGACCAAAGGAGAGCCCAGAGTAGAGCCATCAAAAGAGGGCATAACCGGGGGAATGAAAGCCACGAAGCCCACGCAGTGTGTCCCGGCCCTAACCCGACACCCAGCCACCCGCCGAAGGCTCGGAGCTGAGGGTTGTCTGTCTTCATCGCACACGGGGGTCAGGCGTGTTGAGAGAGGGGTAAAGCCAGAGCGGGGCCACTCGACAGGCACCCGCCCCCACCGTCAAACTGGCAGTGGGAGAGGACAGGAAATAACGTTCTGCGTTGCCCACTCATGCACACTTAGCATGAGCCTGATGTCCGCTCAAGGCTACATCCCTGTAGAATGAGGCTCACAGCTCAGAAGATGCCGATGCGCATCAAGGAGTGCACGGGGCGTTAGCTTCTGCACCAACTCCACTCAGGTGGCGGTGGCTGCCTGGCCACATCCTGAGGATTCCACAGGGCGTATCCCATGAGATTCCCTTTCCAGTTCCTTGGGGAGGACACTGTGATCGATTAGCAATGTCTGTCAAACAGACACTGTGATCGATTAGCAATGTCTGCCAAGAGCACAGGTATGGAAGGTGGTGGAATGTGTGCTGAGATGCCCCAGGTCCTCCACAGGCTCCTGCAGCCCAGCCCAGCCTCCCCCCCTCTCCCCAGCCCAACTCTGGCCACCTCTTCCAGTCTCAGAGCTGGAACCATGTTTGCACACTCCCTGTGACAGCCCTGGGGGCAAGGCTTAAGACCGGCCCAGGGTCACATGGCTGAGAAATGGCACCAATGCCGAGGCTCCCACGTGGGTGTCCTGGCCCCAGAACCAGCACCCCCCTGCCCTTCCAGAACACAGAGGGGGATCGACCCCTGCCACCTCAAGAGCCTTGTCACCAGGGCCCACGACGCCTGGCCGGAACTGAGTCAGCTCACACCCACCCCACAGCCGCTCAGCTGCCCCGTCCCGGGGTACGGCTGTACATCGAGTAGACACAACAAACTTTTAATAACTCTACACAACTCTAAACCAGAAGTATATTTATACTCCTGTGAGTCAGCCATTTATTTGTCAATAGAGGCCAGTAAAGGGAAAGGCCCAGGAACCATTTATAAACAGACCGTAGCCCCTGGAGGCATCTCAGGGGACGGCTAGAAATGCGCTTGTTGCTGAAAACCGTGCCCGAAACAGAAAGGCTGGGACTGCCGTCTGGCAGTGGCCTTGCTGGAGGCGCTGAGGGCTAAGGGTGCGCAGCGGCAGGCAGGCTAATGACCGAGCGCTCGGGCCTCAGGAACCTCCCTGCTGCAGCTGCACACCTTCAGAACCACGCGGACGGAGCGATTTGCTCCACCGACCCTCAGCTTTGCCCTCTGTGACGTGGGCACGGTGCTGCCAGCCTCGAGGGGCTTGGGGGGCCTGGAGGAGTTCCAGGCCAGGACGAGGGTGTGCGGGTGTCATTGTGGGGGCAGTGCGGAAGCTGGGGCGGCCGTGACGACAGTGCCCGGAGGGGCCTGGAGCAGTGTCCCTTCTCTGCAAACCCGGCTGCATTCACAGAACACCCACTCTGTGCCAGGTGCTTCCGTGCAGGGAGGGAAGAGCAGGGGAGGAGCGTGTGTGCAGAAAGCCTTCGGGGAGAGCAAGAAGTGAAGGCAGGAGCCCTGCCTCCCAGGACCCTGCCTGGCAGTGCCCCCAGGCTACACAGGGTCCCTGGGACCACCCTGGGGTCCACTCCTGAGCACATACCTGACAGAAAGAAGGGCCTACGTCCTTCAAAAGGATGTGTGCCGGAGTGCTCTCAGTAACGGTACCCGTGATAGGACTGCGCACAGCCCAAACATGGGTACAGTAAGTAGGCTGCGGTGTGTCCATGCAGGGGGAGGGGCTGCGGTGTATGCACACGGGGACAGAGGCGGTGTCTCCGTGCAG
>PJEM01009025.1:0-40489 GCA_004023845.1 Helogale parvula
CTTTCCTGTCTCCACTGTTTCTGCGGACGGCCACTCAGTGTCCCTTACCGTCCACTGGACAGGGCAAGTGGCTAGGTTACCACAGGCTGTTTGCACCAAAGGGAAGGAGTCTAGCCTTTGAGATGCCAGAGACAGCCCCTGGCTCAAATGACATCAGTGCCCCATCATAGCACATGGCGCCCCAAAGCCACTGCAGACGTCCTCAAAACACCTCCAGGGATGTCCATCCCTCTGGCTGCAGGGGCTCCACGGGCTCGGAGAATGGCGCAAGCCAGGAGCACTCGAAACTGACATTCTAGAAGGCACCTCCACCGTTGAGGATCAAAAGTTGGAGGATAAATCTCCCGGCCCCCCCCCGCCGTGGGACAGGTCAGGGGTGCCTTCTACACACCCTCCCAGAGACGCTGGGGGAGCGAGCCCTGGTTTCTCCGAAATGGAGTCCCCCTGCTCATTTCCCTCCTGCATGGTCCCCCTTTCTCTTCCTGTTTCCCTTCCCTCCCCCAGGATCGCAGAAATTACTGGGATCGAGTCCTCATCTCGGGATCTGCTTTGGGGAAACCCACACTTAGACACAACCCTGTGAGCAAATGTGGCAAAGGGGGATCCAGGACACCCCGTCCTTAATCCAAATCATTCTCAGCTCCGCCTGTCACTCCACCTTCTTTTAATTATCGGGCTACTCGCCTGGTGATGCGTAGTTCCTCTCCCATTCTTGCACTGCTGTGGGGATTAGACCTTGGGGTCATTTTCCAGGCTCCCACATCATGTTCTCTGCCTGGAGTTATTCAGGCGGATGCTTTCTCTGGGCCCCGGGTGCAGGCAGCTCCTTCGTCTGAGGCCACCCTTCTGGTGACAGAATTGCCAGTGTTTTCATTTACCTTGCTTACTTTGAGGAATTTTCGACAGCACATCAGTCCTGTGAACAAGGAAACACCAAGAAGGAAGAGTCAGTGATGACCCCATGTGTCCGGATTGGGCCAGTGGGTGGAAGATGATGTCATTCAACCAAAGATAACTCATGGGGTGAAGGGAAGATTAAATTTAAAGTACTAGAAACACCTGGAAGTCATGCCCAGGGAGGGGTGGAGCTATGGAGCTCAGCCTTGGCGGACTGTATGGAGCTAAGAGATTTCCACCACAAGGTTGGTGGGCTAAGCCATCAAGTGGATGGGATTCCCCAGATCCCGGACTTGATCCCAGTTTTGAGGGGCCAGAAGCTTATACAATTCCTGGACAGAGGTGCTTATTAGGAAACTAACCTCACAAAATGATGAAAACAAAACCACAAGATGTCTCTTGGCACCCTGGAAGGGACCCGTTTAAATGAAAGCTACTGACACGCATCCTTGTTAATATCATAGGAAATCCACCTGAGTCGGAGGCTAAGAAACAGGTGCATTTTAGCGAAAGTACTTTCTAACTTCTGTCTCCATCACTAGAGTGTGGGCACGTTGAGATCTGGAATTATGTCAGGTTCACCTGTGGCCCCAGGGCCTTGATGAGTGAATGACTCTATCAGCAGAGTTTAGTGCAGAAAGTGGAAATGTGTCTAAGTATTTTTGTAGGAAGCTATTCAGTAGGATGAAATGGGTACTTACAAAAATGTTGGATGAGCTGCAGGTGTCATGGGCCGTTGCTGGACTTGTGGCTTCAAGGTCACCTCACCCCTGCTTTGATTGAATCCACCCTCCACAGCCCACACCCATGAACTTGAGAGGTGGAGAATGGGACACAGAATGTGGTCACTGGAGAAGCTCATGTCTGCCAGAGCCTACCCATCAGCTACCGCTGCCACCAAAAAAAACTTGTACTTTCCAAATCTTGCACAAGTTCATCTTGTTGGCAGAACATTAGAAGTAAGGGAGTCTGGGAAGTGTAGTTTTTATCCATCCATCCCTGAGAAGTAGCAGGCTGGGGAAGACCATGGGAAGGGGCTCTAATGGATGAGAGGTGCCTATGGAAATTACCGAAGGCAGTGACACAGAATGGGTGCTATCTTAGTTATCTATGGCTACAAAGCAAACTTCCCCAACGCTTAGTAGCTTGAAAGAGCCTTTATTCTCTCATGGTTTCTTGGGTCAGGAATCCAGGCATAGCTTAGCTGGGCGCTCTGCTTCATGGCCTCTGGCTGGATGCTCTCAAGGTACCAGCCCGGGGGCTGCTGTCTCATCTGGAGGCTCTACCGGGGAAGGGTCTGCTCACTCAGTGAGTGTTGGCGGCATTCAGTTCCTCGTAGGCTGTTGAGTGAGGCCTCAGTTCCTCACTGGTTTTTGGCCAGAGGCCAACCCCTGTTTCCTTGCCAGGTGACTTCACTGAAGGGTGCAAGCCAGGAAGTTACTAGAAAGAATCCACTAGCAAGATGAAACTCAGTCTTTTTTTTTTTTTAATTTTTTTTTAATGTTTTATTTATTTTTGATACAGAGAGAGACAGAGCATGAGAGGGGGAGGGGCAGAGAGAGAGGGATACACTGAACCGAAAGCAGGCTCCAGGCTCTGAGCTAGCTGTCTGCACAGAGCCTGACGCAGGGCTCGAACCCACGAACGTGAGATCTGACCTGAGCCGAAGCCGGAGGCTTAACCGACTGAGCCACCCAGGCGCCCCTGAAACTCAGTCTTTTAGAGCCCAATGACAGGAGTGACATCAGGGTGCCTGGCTGGCTCACTCAGTAGGGCATGTGACCCTAGATCTCTGGGTCTTGAGTTCAAGCCCCACATTGGGTGTAGAGATGACTTAATAAAATAAATTTTAAAAAATGGGGCTCCTGGGCGACTCAGTTGGTTAAGTGTCCACTTCAGCTCAGGTCATGATCTTGTGGTTTGTGAGTTGGAGTCCCGCATTGACAGCACAGAGCCCACTTCAGATCCTCTGTCCCCACTCTCTCTCTCTCTCTCTTTCTCTCTCTCTCTCTCTCTCTCTCTCAAAAATAAATAAACATTAAAAAAAAAAAGAAGTGACATCATATCATCTTTACCATATTCTAATGTTAGCAGGGAGTCACTAGGTCCAGCCCTCGCTCCTGGGGAGGGGCCGATGCAGGGCACACACACCAGGAAGTGAGGGTCATCAGGGCTGGTCTGGAAGCTGGCCGTGATCGGTGCTAAGCAGAGACTTGGTGAACACCTGAGTGAAGAGAGGAAAGAGATGGAGAGACTGATGTCCCGCGTGCAGCTCCACACGGTCATGTGATCTTGATGGACTCACCCAGCTCAGAGTCCTCTGAGGAGACCAGCCTGGGTGTGGCCAGGGGACAAGTGGGGACCGCCTCACTGGAGCCAGCACACACGACGTGGATGGATAAAGGACGAGCAATTGCCCTTTGCAATGAGAACGCTGACTGCACGGGGGCCAGAACTTGGAATCAGTTGGATGCATCGACCTAGTTACCACTGTCTCGATTTGACTTCAGTTGTGCCTTCTCCTCTCCTAAGACTCCTGTCTCCTTTTGTCCCTTTGATCCATGTTATGGTCCCCAAATCCTCATGGTAGACAGTTGTGACTGAGGCGATTCATTCACCCCGCCACACTCACGTGCTGCTGTGTCACAGGCGCTGTGCTGGGCACCTGCAGGACAGCAGTGGGAAGGACACAGCAGACAGGGGCGAGCACGCACGCTTGTCAGTGTGTGATATGATCAGAGACAAGCACGGGGAAGGGGCCCCAGACTCCAACCTGGGGACACAGAGAGGCTTCCCGCAGGAGGTGCCTCCGAAGACGTGTGTCAGAGCCTGAGTCAGGATTTAGTCCGAGAAGAGGGGACAGGACACTCCGAGCAGAGGGCACAATGTGACACAGGCCAAGGGGCAAGACACAGACACAGAGTCACGCAGCAAGTAGGAATGTGCAAATCAAGCTTTTTGAAGGGAGTTGCTTGTCTACACCACATTCTCCGGCCTGTCCCCCTGGAATGTTCTTCGCAAAGAGTGTAGTGTTTTTCGTTGGTGAGTTTGAGCCCTGCATCAGGCTGACAGCTCAGAGCCTGGATCCTGCTTCAGATTCTGTGTCTCACTCTCTCTCTCTTTCTCTCTGCCCCTCCTCCGCCCACACTCAGTCTCTCTCTCAAAAATAAACATTAAAATATATATATATTTTTAAAAAGAATGAGGTGTTTTGAGACACCTTAGTTAGTTTTTGTTTAACCGAAGACTAATAGACACTTACCCTAATGAAAGTTTGAGACACAAAGACATCAGCCAATGGACAGAAAAGAATCAGTTCCTACAACTTTGAAAAGTCTTTTCTTCTAAGTTTATTTCTTTATTTTGAGAGACAGAACTTATGCAAGCAGGGGAGGGTCAGAGAGAGTGAGGGAGAGAGAGAATCCCAAGCAGGCCCCGCACTGTCAGTGCAGAGCCCTATGTGGGGCTTGAACTCATAAACCGGGAGATCATGACCTGAGCCGAAACCAAGAGTCAGTTGCTTACCGACTGAACCAGCCAGGTGACCCCCCGCAACCGCTCCTGCTTTCAAAGATCGAATGAATGCTTCACACTGGGAGAAGCAAACGCCCTCTCTGCACCTCAGTCTTCCCATCTGTAAATGGAGCTGATTATATTTTACACCTACCGACTCACCAGGGGTTAATAAAAACTTGGTTCCCAGGCAAAGTCACTTTCTGAGGAGTGATCCTCTCCTCTCAAGGGCTTTGAGGCCCTCAGGATGAAAGAAAACACATACGTAAAATTCTATGATTCTCTAAGAACAAAGTGCGCTGACCAATTTGCAGGCTTACGGACTAGGAGGCTCCCTTGAGGGGAAAGCAGACCGGAGTCAGAGAGGAGAGAGCACAGTACACATGAGGAGGTTCATAAGGCAGGAATAAGGATGGGAAATAAATGACAACACAGACAACGGACTACGCCATGTCAGTGATATCGGTGTTTACAAAGCAACTTAAGGGACACCTGGGTGGCTCAGCAGGTTGGGTGTCCGACCTCAGCTCAGGTCATGATCTCACAGTCCATGGGTTCGAGCCTTGCGTCGGGCTTTGTGCTGACAGCTCAGAGCCTGGCCCCTGCTTCAGATTCTGTGTCTCCCTCTCTCTCTGTCCCTCCCCCACTCAGTCTCTGTCTCTCTCTCTCTCAAAATAAAATAAAAGACATTAAAAAATATTTAAAAAACAAAAAACAAAGCAACTTAAATGATGGGCAAACACGCTCAACAGAATAGGAAGAAAGGAAAAAAATAATGAGAAACAAAATTGCCCGCATGGAGTCATGAGAATTATCCAAAGAAAATATATGGGCAGAGGGAAGGAAGTGCAAGGAATTTTGCTAAAGAGAACATCCAGGTCGTGGAATCACATCGTTGTATTTTACGTGTGCTTCTTCAAATGCACCCGATTTTCTCGGGAAGGCGTGTTAAACTTTGAAGGCAGCAAAGAGAAATGTTTTGAAATGACCAGAAGAGCAGGTGGAGGAGAAGGAAGAGGGAAATAGAAGCAAGCTAGAAAAAAGGGATGGAAAAGGTACTGGAAAGGAAGAAACACAGGCCACCTCCCCAAACACTGCACTCACTCAGGCTGTGTGCCAGGTGCAGCCTCGGCTCCGTGGCAAACAAAATAATAAGATGAGGGCACACCGGCCCTGGATCTTCAGTCTTGAAGTAGTAGCCTGAGTACCTAGGGCTGTGTGCCAGAGCCAAAGGGATTTTGGGGGCGGTGGGGAGGTGAGGTCTAGGGAGATCCAGGAAGGCTTCCCGCGGGAGGCAACACTTAAGCTGAGTCTTGAATGAGCTCTAGAAGATGGCCCGATGCAGGGAGGATGAGGAGCCAGAGTGAGCAAGGGGAGACAGACGTCCTGAGAAGACTAAGTATTGACTCACAAGAGGCAGTTAAAGAGCATCTTTCTAACTAGGCCAGCTGACATACGGTCCTAGACAGTAGCCTGCACAGTCTCAACTCTGTGGGCTCTGAGGTTTATGTTTTTAACATCCTCACATTTGAATCATGTTCTATATTTTTAATGTTTATTTATTTATTTGGAGACAGAGAAAGAAAGAATGAAAGAATGAAAGGAAGGAAGGAAGGAACAAGCAGAGAAAGCAGGCTCCCTAATGCCAGTGCAGAGCCCCACGACGAGGCTCAATCTCACAAACCATGAGATCACGACCTGAACTGAAGCCACAAGTCTGACGCTTAACAGACTGA
The DNA here is from genome assembly GCA_004023845.1 of Helogale parvula. Taxonomy (NCBI): domain Eukaryota; kingdom Metazoa; phylum Chordata; class Mammalia; order Carnivora; family Herpestidae; genus Helogale; species Helogale parvula. The sequence goes on from PJEM01009025.1 coordinate 6,147, forward strand.
GCCGCCCAGGCGCCCCTCGTGTTCTATATTTTTATACATCATCTCATCTTATGTTCTGACAACTTTCTCCTATAGATAACATTACAATTATCCCTTTATATGGGATAAAATTGAGACAGAGAAAAGTATAATAGGGACAGGGTGGGAAGTATAAGAACGTAGAATCTGGAATTGACTGTGTGGGGGCTGCCGTGAACTGGATTGTGTCCCCAAAATTCATATGTAGAAATACTACCCCCCCAACATAACTGTATTTGGATATGTGGCCTTTGAGAGGTCATTAAGGTTAAATGAGGTTATAAGGGTGGGCCTTGATCCAAGAGGAATCATGTCTTTAAAAGAAGAGATGAGGGCGCCTGTGTGGCTCAGTCAGTTGAGCATCTGACTTCAGCTCAGGTCATGACCCCATGGTTGGTGGGCTTGAATTTCACATCAGGCTCTGTGCTGACAGCTCAGAGCCTGGAGCTGCTTCAGATTCTGTGCCTCCCTCTCTCTCTTTCTGCCCCTTTCCCTGCTCACAATCAGTTTCTCTCTCTCTCTCTCTCTCTGAAAAACATAAGCAAATACTAATAACATTAAAAAAACCAAATGGAAAATAAAAGAAGAGACACCAGCAGCAAGAATACTCAGAGAAAAGCCATGTATAGACATGGAGAAAGGAGGGAGGCTCAGAGAAACCAGCCCTGCCCACCCAGGCTTCCAGCCTCCCGAGCTGTGAGAAAACAAATGTCTGTCATGTAAGCCCCCTGGTGTATAGCATTTTGCTCTGACAGCCCTGTACGGAACCCTAGTATAGGTTCCTAGACCAGCTCCACCCTATTCACGGTGTGTCCTCAGACAAGGTGCTGAACCTCTCTGTGCCTCCGTTTCCTCAACCGTAAAATGAGGACAGGGATCGTCTAGGGCTGTCGCAAAGAGTACGTGAGTTAACATATGTAAACCATTAGTCCGCCACTGGCACATTGTAGGCGCTCAGGGAGGGTTACAGTGTCAGGGACTTGTCTGTGGTCCCACCGCTGTCCATGCATGGGACTGACCCAACCCCAGGCAGCCTCCCCTTAGGTGGGGGTCATTAAATTCTTTTGTTTTCCAAATGCAGAAGTTGAGTCAGACTGGGCAATCTGTCCAGACGGTCCCCCTACCTGAGTGAAGAGGCACACACCTGCCGGGTTGGGCGGGTCCAGACCAATGGACACCAAGAAATAAATTCTCAGGCAGCAGAACATTTAGACAGTTACGTGTCTCATCCATTTCTTCATGTTTTTATTTATTTATTTTGAGAGAGAGAGAGAGAGAGAGAATCCCAAGCAGGCTCCATGCTGTCAGTGAGGAGCCTGATTCAGGGCTTGAACTCTCGAACCATGAGATTGTGACCTGAGCCGAAATCAAGAGGCAAATGGCTAACCGACTGAGCTGCCCAGGAGCCCCCTACGTGTTTCATCCATCTTATCAGCAAATATTGCATATCTGCTATGTGCCAGCCCAGGAGGATGAAACAGTGGGAAAAGCAGACCCGATCCTGCCCTCCCAGAGCAGAGGGTGTGATGAGAGGCACACACGTTAATTCGAGAATGACACCTGTTACTGAAAATTCATGTCACCAGGGCACGGAACATGGCGGACGGACTCGTGGGCCCCAGCAAGGTGGTTGTGGCTCTGTTTCTTACCCTCCCTTCCACCTGCCCATGAAAACCCCCATCCCCCATCCAGGACTTTCCTGCTCCCTCCTACACAGTAGAAAGTTCCACCGCCCCTGTAAATCACAACGCTGGTCTCAGGTCGCCAGGGTCTGATCCCAGGTAATAACCAAACTTCAGAACTCACTTGACACTTGGGACTTCGCGTTCGCCTGGCTGGGTGGGCTCCAGATGGGACACCTGTCCTGGGAAGGTGGGGCTCATAGCCCTTTTCTCTCCCTCCATCCTGATGCCACCAGAGCTGAGGCCCAGAGAAGGAAGGGAAAGGACAGAAAAACGTCTGAGTTGTGGGTACTGCTGTCTCCGCCCTCTGCGCATGCCTGGCTGGATCCAGAGGTGACCGTCCTCTGCTCTGTCCCCACAGGTCCCTGCAGCTTCCTCCAGCGAGAGCAGGTGCCAGGGGCCAGAGCTCTGAGTCCCGGAGGCAGGGGCACACGGCAAGCCCTCGGGGGATGCTTCCCGTGCCCTTTTGCCGGGTTTAGGATTTGTGGGCAGCATTCCCCAGTCTCCAGCCCTTGGGGCCACATCTGTCTCCGAAGACATCTCCGATTTCTACTCTCTTGACCCTTTTAATGTCCTTGCCTATTAGGATCCAATAGTCATATGACAGGTTCTTGAATCTTTTCTTCGAATTTGTGATTCTTGGTGGCAGTGTGTGGGGGCTAGTCTCCCAAATCCTATGGCTGATAAACTCTGTCTTGGCACCTCAGATACGACACGGGACTAGAGGGCCCGTCACAGTGCCCAGCATGGAGCAGGTGCTTAAGAAATACTTCTGAGGCCTGGGTGGCCAGTCAGGTGAGCATCCGGCTCTTGATTCTGGCGCACAGTTCATGGGATGGAGCCTGGCGTCCGGCTCTGCGCTGACATCATAAGAGGCTGCTTGGGATTCTCTCTGCCCCTCCCCCAGTCACGTGCGCACCTCTCTTGCTCTCTCTGAAAATGAATAAATCAGCATTTTAAGAGAGAAATATTTTTGGGCAAATGAGTGAACAATGTGCTAACATGTTCAGTCAGTCTAATGGTTTCTTTCCTTTTTGTCAGTCAATTCACTGACTCAGCACCACGTGCTTTCATTTGTGACTTTGGGGATGGGAAGGACAAGGTATCATATCACCACCTAGCTGGGTCACCCAAGGATGGAGTGATGGATTAGAGAGGAAGGGAAAGAGGAACAGCATGGGCAGGAAGTGGGAACAGCATGAACGTAGGCTCCTGAGGTGCAGGAGGTCAGGGCCCCCACGTGTAGGTGGCCAGGCCCCGCAGCCTGGGCCTTATCCCTTGGCTCTCGTGCCTTCCATTCTGTTCCGGTCCTGATGTCCGCAGGGCTGGTGGAGCCTGGCCGGCAAGGAGCAGTCCACCGCCTGCACAGATCACAGGAGATTATCAGGTCGCCGGCTTCGTTTGTCACCTAGTTGTTTGACCTGCAGCCAGAGGTCCCTTCTAACCAGACCTCTCTGCCCTTCTGCCACCAACCTTGAGCTGCCTGCCGCACACTCCCTGTTCTTCCCAAGGTAGCCGCACTTGGCCTTCCCCTTGCACCTTTTCCCGAGGGCTCATAGGATCCACCCCACCTCTCTGATAAGGAAACTGGGTTCCAGCAGAGGAAGGAAATTGTTTGAGGACACAGGGCCTGGAGACCTGACCTCACCTCCCCTGCTGTTAATGAGCTGAATCATGTCCCCCCCAAGATACCCAGATGCTGAAATCCTAACCTGCAGGACCCCTGATGGACTGTACCTGGGGGAGGCTCTCTAAAGAGGCACTCAAGCTAGGCGCACTTGGGGGGCTCAGTCAGTTGAGCGTCCTACTTCGGCTCAGGTCATGATCTCACAGTTCGTGGGTTCGAGCCCCGTGTTGAGCTCTCTGCTGACAGCTTAGAGCCTGGAGCCTGCTTCAGATTCTGTCTCCCTCTCAGCCCCTCCCCCACTAGTGCTCTGTCTCTCCTCAAAAATTAATAAAAAGACTAACATTTTTACAAAACAGAGATACTTAAGTAAAAACGAGTTCATATGGTTGCTCACATCCCCCCGGGGTCCTTACGAGCCGAGATCAGGACACAGACAGACACAGAGGGCTGATGACAGGAGGATGCAGGGAGAAGACGGCCATGTGCACGCCAAGGAGGGGCCTCAGGAGGACCGCCTGCCACACCCTGACCTTGGACCTGCAGCCTCCACGACTGTGAGAAAGTGAATTTCCGTTGCTTAGGCTCCTAGCCTGTTGCACTTTGTGAGGGCCGCCGGAGCAGACCACACCCTCGCCCTGAACTGGGAACACATAGTCGTGCACAAGTTCAATGGTGGGTTCGTTATTCCCATTTTGTGGCTGGGCCAGTTGCCAAGTTACTTCAGCCTGTGGCTTTTGAGAGAGACGGTCAATAGAAACAAACAATTTTGTGGTTTTTTTAAATCAATTTTTAAAAACTTTTTTAACGTTTATTTTCTGAGAGAGAGAGACAGAGTATGAGTGGGAGAGGGGCAGAGAGAGGGAGACACAGAATCCAAAGCAGGCTCCAGGCTCTGAGCTGTCAGCACAGAGCCCGATGCGGGGCTTGAACCCACAAACCATGAAATCATGACCTAAACTGAAGTCAGATGCTTAACCGACTCAGCCACCCAGGCGCCCCTATGTATTTATTTTTTGAGAAAGAGAGAAAGAGGGAGGGGCTGAGGGAGGGAGAGAGAGAATCCCAAGCAGGCTCTGCACCATCAGCGCAGAGCCCCACGAAGGGCTCGAACTCATGAACTGTGAGCCGAAATCAAGAGCCAGAGGCTTAAGTGCTTGAGCCACCCAGGCGCCCCAAGGGCCAATCAATAGAAATAAAGGGAAAGGAAAGTCTAAAACTTTAACGGAAATGAGGTATTTGTTCTATTGTTAGGGTCACCCCATCAATGCAACATTTACATGGGATGCATGGGGCGGGGGCGGGGCTCCAGTCTGCGGGAGTTTTGCAGCACTGAGTCCATCAAATTTCTCAGCCATGCGGCCTCCCAGACTCAAGAAGTATAAGGAGCTTTAGACTCCAAAGACCCTTCCCCTCCATGCCCACAGACACATAATGTGCACCCCCAGCCACCTCTGTTCTGGAAGCCTCTCTGAAGGTCACGCTCCACCTGATGCAGAGCAGCACGATGGAAAGTTCCACAGCACCCTGGGCAGGCCCCTTGCCAGGCTCCAGATGAGACCTCATGCTTCTGCTTGCTCCCCAAGCACTTCGGCCAGCGCTCTTAGAGTCCCTGGGGAGCACCGGCTCCTTCAGAAACAGTCAAAAGTGAAGACACAGGAGGCAGAGCCCATCCAGCCCAGCTCAGCCGCACTGAGAACCCCCAGCTGAGTCCAGCCTGAGTGCACTGCCCAGAAAACCCACAGACCAAATGCCATGGAATTCTGTGTTTGGTTGTTACACGGCATTACCAGGCAATAGCTGACTGATACAAGATATCAATGGGCCTTAAAATTGGTTGTGTATCATCACACACAGGGCTTTAAGGTGGCAGCAAGTTATGCCTGGTATGGCCTGTGGGGGAAAAAAGTCCTTTGCCTTTATGACTAAAACCACAGTAATAACAATAGCAGCAACACTGAAATGCAGGGAAACAGAGCGACTAAACGCACAGCCCCCGAATTCAAATCTGAGTGTTACCACTCACTGGCTGGGTGGTCTCAGGAAAGATACTTGACCTCTCGGGGCCCCAATCAGTCCTCCGGATAATAATGGTACCTGAATCCTAGGATGGTGTGAGGATGGGATGAGTTCATATACACACACCCCTTAGCACAATATGTGGCATGTGTGAGCACTCGCTATTTCTGTGCACTGGACGCTGACAGCAGGCCATGCTCTGAGCTGGGCACCCTCCTTCTGCAGCTTCTTATGCTCTCAGGAAACCTATCAGCCCCATTTTGTCAACTAGTTCAGAAAGGTGAATCCATCAGTCCTCTGGACCAACATGTCTACCCCCTCTCCCAAATCTGGAAAGCTCTTCCTCCAGGACCCCTCCCTGTCTTCCTCAGACTGCAACTCAGTTACTGTACCTTCAGAGACCTCCTCCTAACTTCCCAACCTTCTCTACCCAGCCCGTTCCCCTAGTATTCACTTGGATGGCACCGCGTCCCCGTCTACCTGAGCCATATCAGTCAGGATAGGCCAGAGTCTGCTGCACTAATATCCAAGCCCCAAATCTCAGCGGTTTCTCAGAGCTTTATTTCTCTCTGACTGCTAACTTGTCCACCATGGCCGGGCAGGGGGCAGGGCTAGCTCCTCACGGTCACTGTGGGAGCCAGGCCTCACAGAAGCTTCCTCTGGACGCATGCTGCCACACTGACCACAGCAGCAGGGAGGGACTGCCACAGAAGGCATGCCAGCTCTCAGAGTTCCCACTCATCGCTAGGACACACGACTCATGCTCATAGCTCACTGGCCAGAGCAAGTCATGGCCACGTCTAACCTCAAAAGGAATGGGGAAGTGCGGTCCTACTGCTCACTCATCTGACAAGGGATGGGGAGACGGACCCCAGAGAGCATCACTGCTAAGCACCCTACGAGTGCTTACCCCGGTTTTGAGTTTACCTGCATTTCCGTGCCGGATTTCTGTCTGCCTCTCGCCGGACTGCGCTTCCTGGGAAGAGGGTCCCTGTCTTGGTTTTGCTCATCATTGCATCCCTGATACCTTGCACACAGTAGGCACTCAATAAATATTTACTGAGTACATTACTGAAGAGTGACTGTTCTCATGTCACCCTTATGATAAGGTCTGGATGTGAGCCCCCAGCAATCTGACATAAAGACTTGGATCCATATCACTATACCAGTGTTCGAATTCTATTAACTACAGCCAAAATTTCGTACCCTCTCTGGAACGAAGGTTTTTAGTTTGTTTGGTTGGTTTTGGTTTTTTCTGTTTTGAGTTTTTATTTGATTTTTTGTTTTTATTTTTTTAATTTAATTTAATTTTTTTTTGAGAGACAGAGAGAGACAGCATGAGCAGGGGAGGGTCAGAGAGAGAGGGAGACACAGAATCTGAAGCAGGCTCCAGGCTCTGAGCTATCAACACAGAGACCGATGCGGGGCTCGAACCCATGAACCATAAGATCATAACCTGAGCCAAAGCCAGACGCCTCACCAACCGAGCCACCCAGGTGCCCCTTGTTTTTTAAATTCTGAAAGGGTTAGGGTAGGAATCATGTGATTAATTCATGTCTCCGTGAAAATGAATTCAATCAGACTTTTTTTTTCTCTCTCTCAAAGCCTGGCTCTGGTCTACCTTAGAAACTGAATCTGGGGCGTAGGGTAGGGGTGGACCTGGTTTTTATGAGGTAAGAATGAGCAGGAAGGAGGCAGGGCTCATTTTGGACCATTACCACCTGGTTACAGTTTTAGATAGGATGACAATCTTTGGCCACTTTCTAGTTTTACCCACAGTGGACTGTGACCTTGCAAAATGACCCAGCCCTGTTGGACAACCCTGATTCCGTCTTTAGAAGGTGCTAACCCCGGAGCACCTGGGTGGCTCAGTTGGTTAAGCCTCCGACTTCCGCCCAGGTCATGATCTCACTGTTTGTGAGTTCGAGCCCCATGTCGGGCTCTGTGCTGACAGCTTAGAGCCTGGAGCCTGCTTCGGATTCTGGGTCTCCCTCTGTGTGTGTGTCTCTCTCTCTCTCTCAAAAATGGAATAAAACATTTAATAAGCCATGGAAGATGAACATACAGAGTAAAACACGAACATGCAGGAATAGAACTTTCCCTTTTCTTAACTGTGGTCCAAAGTAATTTTGCCAAGAAAAAACAGGCCTGGATATGAAATACTTCTACCAAAATTTACCCCCAGAAAACACCCTGTAATCCTCCGGGTTTCGTGCAATGGGGTCCCAAAGCGCCCTCTTGTGTAGAACCTGAGAACTACCATCCCACCACAGACCTCACGAGCCGAACACACCCCTTGCCTCTTGCAAAGGAAATTATGTTTTGCAAAGTATGTTTCCTAACACCTGTTCTTTTGCCATGAGCCACACGCGTGTCAAACTCCACGCAAAATGACTAAAAGATGGGCATGAGCCGTGGACTCTTAGAAGGACAGGAAGCGCGAGAAAAGATGGCTACAAGCTAAGCTACGGAGGCTCAGAATCCCGAGTCCATAGCAGCGAAGCCATTCTGATACTTTCTTACAGTTTTTCCGATTTCCAGCCTGCGCTGCGCGAATGGAAGAGGAGGAAGAACCTGTTCTGAAGGAAAAGCGTAGACATCGAGGTTTGGGGCGGGGCTGGAGGTGGGCGTGTTAATGCGGCACAAACATTCTTGCTTCCAGAATCTAAAAAACTCAACAAAGACTTTTTTCCTAAAATAAAAAGCGTATTTTCAAGAGATCTGCGATTTCCTCTCACATCTTGGTTCTCAAAAGCCTGAATGAGAAGTGCACTCAGGTAGGGCATTTAAATTTTAGCCTGGGGATTTCCTGCCTGTGAAAATACATTTCTGCGAACTTCACTACTTGTGGCCTAGAAGCACTAGTATCCACGTAAGAGGTTTGCAACCTCAAAGGCAAAATATCCCTGGCGCTTTTACTGGCTTCATTCTTGTGGCCGGTTTAAACTTAAATTACTCCCCCGGGAAAGTGCCCCCACCCCAGCGCCTCTTTGTACCCCCAAGCAGAGAGGGGGGCCTTCTCCTGCAAACTGGATCTGCTGAAGGAGGTGTCCTAGCTCAAAATGCCAAGGAAATTCTTAGCAAGCTGGAGTTTCTCTCTGTGGGGAGGGAGGCCAGACACTTGTAAAGACTTAGGACAAACAGATATTGGGGCGCCTGGGTGGCTCAGTCGGTTAAGTGTCTGACTCACAGTTTGTGAGTTCAAGCCCCATGAGGGGCTCTCCGCTGTCAGTGTGGAGCCTGCTTTGGATCCTCTGTCTCCCTGTCTCTCTCTGCCCTTCCCCTGTATAGATACTTTTTTAATGTTTATTTGTTTTTAAGAGAGAGACAGAGTGTGAGCAGGGGAGGGGCAGAGAGAGAGGAAGACACAGAATCTGAAGCAGGCTCCAGGCTCCGAGCTGTCAGCACAGAGCCCCACGCAGGGCTTGAACTCACAAACCATGAGATCATGACCTAAGCTGAAGTCTGACGCTTAACTGACTGAGCCACCCAGGCTCCCCTTTCTGGATCTATTTTGGAGTGATTTCCAAGGAACTGATAGAGCTGTAAATATTATGGTTTTCTTTTTTTTTCATGGCAATGTTCCCATACAATATGCCTGTCACTTACATCGACATGAAAACACAAACACCCCCTCATTTCCTCTTACAAAGTGGGAACGCCGCAAGATGTAAAACTAGCTCTAAATCATCTACATGCCTCCTAATTCTCAGCTCCAGGCCCCAGGTGCTGTCTGCAAGGGGAGATATTTCAGAGCTGAGGGACTCCTCTGCAGCATGTCCCTGGACACCCACCCAGGACCACAGGACCTCACCGACCCAGCAGCCTGACAAACAACCTAAGCAGGGCTGCACCTTGGTGGGTCTGAAAGTCCACACTAACAAGTGAACCCATTTTCAAAGCGTGCTAGAAGCTGGACGCTGACAGGAGGGAGGGGCATTTAACCCCGTCGGAGAAGATTCAGTGGAGAAATTTCAAAAAGACTGGAGGCCAGGGGTAGGGAGTGAGGGGATGGCTTAGAGTCCAATAAAGGGTTATGTTTCAGATGCCCCTGGGGGAATAAAGGACAGAGAGAAAGATGCTTAGATCTTCTTCTCTTTCTATTCTGTTATATGTACAAACAAGAGAGTCCCAGCAAGTCAGAACTGGAAATAAAAAGATGGATGGGGAGCTGGAAGGATGGGAGGCTGGGTGAGGGGGGTAAATAGACGAGTGGACGGGTGAGCGGACAGGTGGACAGGTGAGAAGTCAGGTGGATGGGTGGATCATAGAAGGAGAGATGGACAGGTGGGTGAGCAGGTAGAGGGAGGGAAGAAGGATGGGCACGGGGAAGAGGGGCTAGGCAGGTAAATACAGAAGCCTTTTCCTATTTTGATGCATAATTCTATTACGGCATCTGCTTTAGGATCGCCAGGTCTTTCACTTTAAAAACTCTCCTCAAGGGCGCCTGGGTGGCTCAGTCGGTTAAGCCTCCGACTTCGGCTCAGGTCAGATCTCACGTTCGTAGGTTCGAGCCCTGCGTCAGGCTCTGTGCTGACAGCTAGCTCGGAGCCTGGAGCCTGCTTCCGGTTCTGTGTCTCCTTCTCTCTCTGTCCCTCCCCCTCTCATGCTCTGTCTCTCTCTGTATCAAATATAAATAAAATATTTTTAAAAATTAAAAAAAAACTGTCCTCAAATGCTGAATAGAGTACCACAGGCACTATGTGCACGCTGAGGGGGACGTGCACATCAGTGTGGCTTTTCCAGACGGTAAAGCTGGTCAGGAATATTGGAAAGATTGTCGCACACCGGTGCTCACAGCCACGCTCCTCACGGTAGCTGAAAGGAGGAAACAGCCCAGACGTTCATGACGCGTGAATGGATAAACAAAATGTTTGTACAGACCATGGAATATTCAACCTTGAAAAGAAAGGGAATTCTTTTTTTAATAACTTTCTAATAGTTCAACTCAAAACATAAGAATACTCGTCAGCCACCAACCTAAAGCTGACCGCTGGCCCTCCGCAGGGGAACACAGCATGGCTGACGGAGAACTTTTCCCCCAGAATTGGGCCTTATCATTCCTCCTTAGGACAAAGACTTTGCCTTCAGTTTCTGTTTCCTGGCGCTTTGTTTTGCTTTTCCAGTTTTAGTGAAGTAGAACCGACAAGTAAAATTATATATATTTAAAGGGTACAATGTAACAATTTAACACACATTGCAAAATATTTTCTATGATCAAGTTAATTAACCTGTCCATCACCTCACATAGTTACTGTGTGTGTGTGTGTGTGTGTGTGTGTGTGTGTGTGTGTGTGGGTTTGCGCGCTCGCACGGGGAGAACACGTCGTCTACTCTCAGCAACGCTCAGTTACGTGGCACGATATTATTAACTATAGTCACCATGCTGTGTATCAGATTCTCGGAATTTATTTAGCTCTGGCGGCGCCTGGGTGGCTCAGCCAGTTAAGCGCCCCACGCTTGATTTCGGCACCGATTATGGTCCCAGAGTCACGGATGGAGCCCCTTGTCGGGCTCTACATTGAGCGTGGAGGCTGCTTAAGATTCTCTTTTTCCCTTTCCCTCTATCCCTCCCCCGCTCATGCACTCCCTAAAAAAATATAATATTCATCTCATAACTTGAAGTTTGTACCCTTTGATCATTTCTCCAGCCCCTGGCAACCGCCGTGCTACTCCATTTCTATGAGTTAGACTTTTTTTTTTCTTTTAGAGTCCACATATTAATAATACCATATGGTATTTGTCTTTCTCTGACTTATTTCACTTAGCAGAATCCCTCTAGGTTCATCCGTGTTATCATAAATGACAGAATTCCTTCATTTTTATGGTTGAAAAATACTCCATTATATATACATGCATATATATATACACACACCACATCTTCCTTATCCACCCATCTGCCTCAGACTCCGAGGTTTCTTCCATACTTTGGCTCTGAATAACACTGCAATGAACATGGGAATGCAGATATCCGATACCCACTGATTTCATTTCCTTCAGGTATATACCTAAAGGTGGGATTTCTGGATTGTATGGCACGTCTATTGTTAATCTTTTGAGGAAGCGCCACACTGTTTTCCATAGCGGCTGCACCAATTTACATCCCCACCAAAGTGCACAGGGTTCCATTTTCTCCGGACAAGAGGGAGGGAGATGTAACACACGCTACAACACGAATGCGCCTCGAAGATACCACGCAAAGGGAATTAAGCCAGTACAAAAGGATCAACCCTGTATGACCCACTTCCGTGAGGGCTCTCTAGAGAGGAGAATGGTGGGGGTCAGCAGTGGGAGAGGAGGAATGGGGGTCAGTATCTGATGGACACGAAGTTTGGGTTTGGGAAAATGAAAAAGTTCTAGATCATGGTGATGACTGCCCAACAATCTGAGCGTCTTCAATGCCACTGAAGTGAACACTTAAAAACAGTTAAAATGGTGAATTCTAATATATATACTGATCTCTGATGCTTTGTATAGCTACTTAGAGCAATCAATCCGTAGGAAATATGTCAAAATACAGGAAAAGAATTATGCACAGTTATATTCATCAGCCAACTGTTTACTGGAAACAACTTAAATGTCCAAAAATTGAGGACTAGTTAAGAAATGATAGAACAGCCACACTATGGATTACTATCCATCTATTAAGAGTGAGATTTACGGGGGCGCCTGGGTGGCTCAGTCGGTTACACGTCGGACTCTTGACTTCGGCTCAGGTCACGACCTCACCGTTCCTGAGTTGGAGCCCTGAGTCTCTGACTCTGAACTGACAGCTCGGAGCCTGCTTAAGATTCTCTCTCTCCCTTCTTCTCTCTCTGCCTCTCCCCTGCTCACACTATCTCTCAAAATAAATAAATTTTTTTAACTAAAAAAGAATGAGATTTACAAAATTGTTACAAAGGAATGGAGAATATGCGGTGCCTGGGTGGCTCAGTCCGCTAAGCATGCGACACCTGATTTCAGCTTGGGTCATGATCTCACAGTGGTGACATTAAGCCCCACTCCGGGGCTCTGCGTTGAGTGTGGAGCTTGCTTAAAATTCTTCCCCTCTCCCTGTGCCCCTCCCCCACTCTCTCTCTCTCAAAAACAACAAAAAGAAGAAACGGATAATAGGTAAGATCATTTATTATAGAAATGGGACACAAATTGTGTACGCAAACTACTACTAAGCTCATAAAGAAAAAAAAATGGACTATTATAAAGCAATAGGCCAGAGCACCTGCCACGCTCAGTTAGCAGAAGGTGCCTTTCTTGACCTTGGGGTCCTGAGTTTGAGTCCCACCTTGGCTGTAGAGGTTGCTTAAATAAAAACATTTAGAAAAAGAATAAAGAAGGAAACAAGCCAAAATATTAACTTCAGCGCTCTGAGTGGGAGGATGCACAGGAACTCTGGCATTTTATATGTTTACATAAACATATAAAACTTCTCTCCAAGTTTCCTACAGTGTGAATGTGTTCCTTTGATGATGGTGGGTGGAATGAAGCAAGAAGTGTGGGAAGTCTGCTGGGTCCTTGTGCACGCCATTTCAGATTTATGGGGAGTGGAGGGTGTAAGGGAACGTGGTCTAAATTGGCCCAGGGTTTTGTGTGCAGAGAATACATTAGCTGCAACGGGAAAGGAGGCTTCCAAACGTCCACGCAGGGAGTGGGTAGCCAGTGAGTGGAAGATGAGGTGGGCGTGGTCCGGAAGGGGAGTGGGCGAGGTCCATGGAGGCGGTGTGGGCGTGGCTCGGAAGGGAGGTAGGCGTGGCCAGGAGGAGGTGGGGCGTGATCAGGAAGGAAACGTGGGCGTGGTCTAAAAGGGAAATGGACGCGGTGGTCGACGCTGAGCAGAAGATGCCTAAAAGAACCCTTCCCGGCAGTATTCAAAGCAGAAGCACTCTCACAGTTACCTTTGTCCCATGGTGAACAGGCCAGGCTGGATATTTAAGGAAAGTCGAAGGAAAGTTGCTCAGAGAGAAGGCGGAGTCCATTAAGAAGAGCCTTTCAGAACTCACTAAGTTACTGAAATAACCAGTGGAGCTTTTTCTGATGTAGATTCGGGGTTAAGGTTTTCCGGGGACTGTTGACACGAGAGGGCCTGACGTGAACGTCCTGGCCGTGAAAGATGGCACACTTTTTACTGAATAAATGAATACATCAATCAATCAGTTACCCCTGAATAACAACGTTCACTGGGAGGGTGGAAGGATGAGGGTTCTAGAAAGAAAACTACCAGGGAGATGGGCTTGCCGGCGTGGGCACCCGGTGTGTCCCTGTTAACACGCCACCCCCCAACCCCCTGCCCAGCACACTGAGAGTCACAGTGACATGTTCCCTGCCCTGCCCCCTGGGCTCCATCTGCGTGTAGAGAAGCAGGGCTGGTGGCCGGGTCTGTCTGCTCCTACCATCCCCCTTCTCGGTGTCCCCCTGGCAGTCCTGAGCTGCCCCCAGGGAGCAGAACTCTGGGATTTCCCCGGGAATCCAGACGTGTTTGTCGCAATGGAAGCTGATGGCTGCGTCTCCGACTGGCTCTTTGTGAGTCCTTATCTAACGAGACAGAAGTTTCTTCTAAGTGGGTTTGTTTATGGGTTTCTACCTGGACCTACAAATTGCCGTCAATAAATTCGGGGCCTGATGCGGTCCTAGGGCCGACTGGGTTTAAATCCCATCTTGGAGGGAAGTTGATTGAGAGCCGCCTTGGGTCCTCCGGAGGGGGGCTGGAAGGTAGCTGGCAGCACAGCAGACCCTCCCCTCACCCTCTACCCCTACCCCTAAGGTGCCCCACCCTCTCCCTGCCCAGTTGACAGCACATATTTATGCTCTGAGACCTGGAGACGCTGTTCTGCTTACAACAACCCTAATGGCCGGTGAGCTGGTGTTGCTCGGAGGAGCCATAAATTAGGCCTGGAATTCTCAGGATAAACGTCTTCAGGATTTATTCCTGGGGCTGCTCTCACGAGGGCTGGTTTCAGAGTAATCACAAGGCCCAGAGGAAATGATCCTGCACATTTTTTCTTGGAGACAGGGTGCCGGGAGGAGTCTACAGGCACCCTTGCCAAAGCTCACCAGAAAGAAAGGCACCCTCCGGAACGGATGGAAACTTCCAACCCGAGAGGGAGCCGGCTTTGAGGAGGCTGATGTGTGGGGTGTTCTTCTGGTCAAGCTCCCTGGCAAAGCTGTTACTCTGCCAGCTTCCGCTTCAGGACCTAGCTCTGGCCGTGACGGATACAGTCAGTGCAAAGGGCCTGGGGTTTGCAAGTCAGCTGGGGGGCCTGAGCAGCTTCCTCACCTCGCTGAGTCACAAGGCCTTCATTTGTAAAACGGCCGCTCAGTAAACGGGAAGTCAGCCGGCTCCTGTGTGTGGCTTGCACCAGTCCTCTCCGGCGGCCTCATCACAATACCAGACTGGAGGTTTACCACCAGATGCTCTGAAAGATGCATTTCCAGGGAAAGGAAACAGGATCGTGTTTGTTGAGCACCTACTGTGTGTCAGACACATGCTTCGTGTACGTGGCTTTGAGTGGAACCCAGTGTGTGAAGGGCTTTCTCCCCCATGTTCCACTGGGAGGGGACAACGGAAAGGCCACCATGGGGTAGGAGCTTGGTTTCAATGAACTCCCAGGCCCCTAATGCTCTGGGAAAATGGGTTTTCTTTAAAGTTATTCATTCATCCAAGAAATATACATGGAGTTCCCACTCTGGCTGGACATCATTGTAGGCAAATGACATACAAAAATCCCTGTGGTGGAGACTGCATTCTAGTGGAAGGAGATAGACAATAGACATAGTCCGTGAATCATATGTTAGAGGGAACAAGTGCCAAGGAGAAAATTGTGTGGGTGAAGGACATTGGCAGTGCCTTCCAAGGCCGCTGAAGGAATTATACTCTGGATATCGGGCCACTGAGGATGACCCCTGAGGACGACTTGGATCGGGAAGGGAGTCAGCCAAGCAGAAATCCAAAGGAAGAGAATTCCTGGCACAGGAAATGGCCAATGCAAAGGCCCTGTGGCCAGGGTCTGTCTGATGTGAACTGGGCAACCAGAGAGGCCAGTGTGGCTGGACAGATTCGGCAAAGGGGAGCCACGGGAGGAGTTTTGGAGAGGCACTGAGGTCCTCATCAGGCCTTTTGTCTCCCCCCTCAGAGAAATGGAAAGCACTGGAGGGTGAGAATTAATGAGAGGAAGAGTCAAGACTGGGCAAAATTCATAAAAACGGGTGAAAGATCTCCTCAAGAGCTCCCCCACGAGACTGTATGCTGGTGGATCCCTGAGCAGCTATGTGCTTTCAAGGCTAGGTCTCTACCCCATTCGTGGGGAAGCCAGAGGCCAGATTAAACCCGGAATATCCGCATTTAAGATCCTTCCCAATTTAAGCTGGTATCAACGGTGAGAATGGGGGCAAGAGGGTAGCAGGAGTGTGTTGCCCTCGGGCCTGCTTTCCGAGAACTCCAGAGCCTTAATACAAGACCCACTCCCACCCCAACTCCCCAACCCCCATCCCTGCCCTCCTCCCAGCCCCTCCCCCACACCCCCAGCTGATCCTCTGCAAACAGATAGGAGACTGTGTTCTGCTGGTGTTTCCAGGGAGCAGTGGGTGATCTACAGGATCTCCTCCGGCCTCCGTCCCTGAGTTCAGACGACCTGATGAAGGCGCTTGCCCCAGAGGAGGGGCAGGTCCTTGGGAATGATGCGCAGCAGCCCCGCAGTGCAGGAGGGTCGGTCAAGGCCTCCGACGCGGCCTCCACACACAGCAGGCTGCCCGCCTGCCCAGCTGCTAATCACGCCCATCGCAGGAGCCAGGAACCCACCAACGGCCCCCTCGGCCCCCAGGGATCTGACTTCTAGGAGAAAGTAGAAAACGGACGAGAACCAGCTCGCAAGAACGAGCTGAGTTCCTGAGTCTGGACCTCAGCCCCCAGACAAACACGTTTCCGGGGGCTCACGTCACACAGGAGCCACGGACCCAGGTGAGTGGCTCAGGCAGGGCTCCCGCAAGCATCCGTGGCGGTGGCCACGAAGGGCTGAACGGCGCCCTCCACGCCCCAAACTCACATGTTTAAGTCTTAGCTCTCAGGGCCTCAAAATGCAACTACCTTGGAAGATAAGCGTTTTAAAGAGCCAGTTAAGGGCAAATAAGGTCATCGGGGTGGGCCCTAATCTAACAGGAGCAGGGTTTTTTTAACCATTTATTTATTGTTTATTTATTTTGAGAGGAGGGGGAGGGGCAGAGAGAGGGGCGGGGAGAGAGAGAGAGAGAATCCCCAAGCAGGCTCTTCGAGAGCGCAGAGACCCACACGGGGCTGGAACTCACGATCCCACGAATCCATGAGATCATGACCTGAGCCGAAGTCAAGAGTTGGTAGGTTGGGGCCCCTGGGTGGCTCAGTCCATTAAATGTCCGACTTCAGCTCAGGTCATGATCTCACGGTTTGTGGGTTTGAGCCCGGCGTCAGGCTCTGTGCTGACAGCTAGTAGCTCAGAGCCTGAAACCTGCTTTGGATTCTGTCTTTTTTTTTCTCTCTGCCCTTCCGCTGTTCACACTCTGTCTTCTCTGTCTCTCAAAAATAAATAAATGTAAAAAAAAAATTTTTTTTTAAAGCACAGACTTTCTAAAAAAAAAAAAAAAAGAGCTGGTAGGTTAACCAGTTGGGCCACCCAGGTGCCCCTAGGACCAGCATTTTGTTACGGCAGCCCTAGCAAACTCATATTTTAAAATTTGGAGATCGGGAGTAGAAATCCAGATTTCCGTTTTCTCTTTAAAAATTGGAAGCTGTGGGCAGCTGGGTGGCTCAGTCAACTGAGTCTCCGACTTTGGCTCAGGTCATGATCTCATGGCTTGTGTGTTCGAGCCCCACATCGGGCTCTGTGCTGACAGCTCAGAGCCTGGAGCTGCTTTGGATTCTGTCTCCCTCTTCTCTCTGCCCCTCCCCTGCTCATGCTCTCTCTGCCTCTCTCTGTCTCTCTCTCAAAAATAAACATTAAAATTTTTTAATTAAAATTAAAAAATAATAATAAAAATTGAAAGTTGTGAAAAAAAATGGAAAGTTGTGGCCTCCCTGGGCTCACATTCCCTCCTGGTTGAAAGTGGGACTCGGTGTCGGCCCTGGACAGGCCATCGACCCCACCAGCCTCACTCCCTGACCCTTATCGTCTGGCCCCATCTGTCCATGCATCTGCTGCCCTAAACCCAAGACTGCTAATCCTGGCCTCGAGCTCAGGACAGAGATTTCGTCAAACAGGGAGGCCCCAGGCCATTTGGCTATGAGGCTCGAGACTCAGCGGCACCGTTTCCTGCTTATCCAAGAGAGTTATCACTGATGCTAGTGATTTCTCTCTGCTTGCTGAAGGCTTGCTACATGCCCAGCTGTTAGTGCTTTGTACAGTGTCTTATGTAACCCTCAGAGCAACCCAGGGAAGGTTTAGTGTTATCCCCATTTTTACAGATGAGGAAACTGAGGCCCAGACCTAATCGGCGACCTGCCCGGAGTCACGCAGCTGTAAAGTACAACAGTTAACCCAGGCCACGTCGGTGTGACTTTCCCACCATGTGCTCCTGCGTAAGGAGATGGGCGTTTGCCCAAAGGGAGTGGCCTGAGATGGTGGCAGGAGGCAGGGAGCCTCTATTTCAGGGACGCCCCGACTCCAAGCTAACGTAGATGTCCGCAAGGCACACGCCACGCCACGCGCAAACGGACGCGACCATGGCCTCGGGCCTCGCCTTGCTGGCTGACTGGGCGGACAAATAGCACAGGGTGTTTCCAACGGGAGAAGTTTACCAAGGAAGGAGGCCTCATTCTGCAGCCCTGAAGCATGCAAAACACAAACCATAGAAAAAAACCAATATTTTAAAAAATCAGGGGAGAGTCAAGCCCCGGACACGGGGGCTCCCGGCTCCACGAGCCAGGCTCCCGCCTTCCTCGGGATCTCCCCATGAGCCTCTGTATGTGCAAATGCGCAGAAGGGGAGGATGGGGCCGGAGACCCCGAGCCCGGGCGTGGCTCACGCGTCCCTCTCGAGGAGGCCCTGCTTTTCCGCTGCAGGATGGAGCTGGCGGCTCGTGTCCCCTCACTGCTCTGACAAGACCCCCTCTGATTCTGCGGTCTCTGGGGCCCGTCAGAGGTGGGCTGTGGTTTCCCTCGTGGTCCAAACCGTTGAAAGGGAGGGTTATTGGAAGGACTAGAAGCCAAGTGTCCCCATGGACAACCGGGTACAAGGCTCAGCCTCCACTTCCCGGTGGGTGAGCAGGGTTCCCATGAGGAACCGAGGGGTCTTCCATCTGTTTCTCAGAGGGAGGGTCCCTCTGTGCTTTGGCAGGACCGGCTGTCCCAGGCCCACCCTCAAGCCAGCATGAGCTCTGCACGGCCAGCCTCCTGAAGCCCCCGGAGACTCCCGCTGCTCACCCACACCCCTCCCCTCCCCCATGAGGATAACAATAAAGATGACAGTTACTGATATTTACCGCGTGCTTGCGAGGCTGAACCCCAGGTTACGAATCGGTACACTGAGGCACAGTAAGCCTGAGTGATGTGTCCAATGTCACCCCACGGTGACGGCCAGAATTTGAACCCAGACATTCTGGCTCTCATGCTGTCCTCTGCCTCATCTGCCTAGGGACCCTTAAAGTTCAAGCTCAGAACCTCTCAGAAGCCTCCGATGGACACCTCCAGCCGCGGCATGCCTCTTCTCTAGCCCCCATGCGTTGAGCATCTACCACACACCAGGCACTTTACATACCAGGTCACTACCCACCACCGGAAGTCACCATTACAACCCCCATTTAGTGGTGGGGACCTGAGACTTCAGGACATTTAAGTGACTTGACCAAGGCTGCAGTGCTAATCAACGCTAGAGGCAGGATCTGAACTCGGGTCCACCTGACTCCAAAGCCCTTGGTTTGCCACTGTTCTATGCCGCAGCCCTCACATGCCACACTGAGGCACAGCTGGCCTTTGCAGGACTGCGTCTGGGGTGGAGCTCATACCTGACCCGTCCTAGATGCCAGGAGCCAGCCCTGGGTCTGGAAAGACCCAGTGCCGGGATCTGGGCACCAGATGCCCAGGGCAAGGGTGCTGAGTGATGCTCACATAGCCAGCTCAGTCATTCATTCATTCCACTGGCAAATGTTCACTGAGTGCCCGCAGCGAGTCAAGCACTGTTCTGGACACCGGAAGAAGAGTGGAGGACAAAATGGAAACATCCGTGCCCTCGCGGAGCTTGCATTCTACTGGTCAGAGGCAGACAACCAAAAATGAGAGGGCTATGTCAGCTGGGTAGCCGTGAGTTCTGTGATGCGAAATAAGGCGGCGAGGTGATGGGTGCGGGCAAGGGGCAATAAGGCGGCGAGGTGATGGGTGCGGGCAAGGGGCTCGCTGTTTCATTTCCGGGTCACGGAAGGCCTTCTGATCGAGGCGTGTTCGAGCAGATGG
Source organism: Helogale parvula (assembly GCA_004023845.1). Lineage (NCBI taxonomy): Eukaryota > Metazoa > Chordata > Mammalia > Carnivora > Herpestidae > Helogale > Helogale parvula. Next base: position 25,900 of record PJEM01009025.1, read on the forward strand.
TTGGAGGGAGTGAGACACGGGAGGGGGCAGAAATCTGGCCCGAGAGCAGCAGTGAAAGGACAGCGGAAGATAGAGCAGATGCCCGTCCCTGTAGGGTGGTGAGAGCAGCGACAGTTCCCAGCGATGTGCATGGCACAGGACTGGGGACAATGTCACCGGAGCTGCCTCCAGACAATACTGAGCCGGGAAGAAGTGGGTCCCTTCTTCACCCAGGGAGGTTCGGGGTGTTTTACGGGCTGATGCACTTCCAGGGCTCGGGGGTGGCACAGCGCACAGGGTGCTCGCAGCATATCTGACCCCCCAACATCGTGGGGATGGAAAAACATACCGCGGAGAAACGTTCCTCGGAAAACACATTGGGGGTATGGAAAAGCCATGGTCCGCAGGAGCTGTTTTCTGAGCTAGAAAGGAGGATGTGGCCTCAGCCCCAGAGCTGCGGGCCTGGGGGAAGCAGACCCCGTCCACAGGCAGGTGCCCCTCCCGGCTTCCTGAGCAGCTGCCCTGGAAGGAGCTTGGAGGCCAAACAGAGCCTGAACTTGCCCGAGAGCCTCAGCCTCCCCAAGCTTCCTCCGCCGACGTTTGCTGAGGCTTCAGGGACTCAAGCGGTGGGAAAGTGTCCGGGAAACCGTCAGTGCTGAGCAAGTGTGAGTCAGTCCTGCTCTCAGCAGAGGCTTGAGATGTGAACTTTCTCTAATTACAGTTGCATGTTAACGGGGAATCTGGAAGGCAAAACCTTAGTCAAAAAAATAAACAAAAAACAGAGTGACTGTAAGGATAAAAAATGGACCCGAAGGCAGATAATAAGAACATCAACAAACAACAAAAGTGGGGCACCTGGCTGGCTCAGTCAGTAGAGCACGCGACTCTTGGTCTCAGGGGTGTGAGGAAGGTAAGGGAGGGAGGGAAGGAGGAAGGGAGGGACGAAGGAGAGAAAGAAAATGTTTTTTAAAGTGACTCTTCATTTATCAGTAACCTGCCTGGCGTGTTTCCAAATAGGTCCCTTTGCAGTGACCCCTCAAGGTAATGTTAGCATCTTTATTTTACAGACGGGAAAACCAAGTCTCAGAGAGGTTAAGTAACTGTCCAAGGACACACAGCAGGCAAGCTTGCCACTGGAAGATATTCACTCATTCGAGAAATATCTGCTTCCTGCTTCCCCTGTCCTGGTCTCTGATGTCCCCCAGAGACCGGCCCCACCACTGCCGGGAAGTGGCACGTGTGATGATTCGGAAGGTGCTGAGGGGTCAGACTTGGGCCCAGAGGAAAGGAGAGCTCTGCCTGGAGGTGGCGAGACTGACGCTGAGCTTTGAAAATGAGTCCTTCAGGAGAGGGAGAAGGGCCTCCCCTAGCAAAGGAGGAAGGAGCAAAGGAATGGGTCTCCGCCCAGGGGAGAAACAGCAGCCTGGGGGCTTCAGATGACACCTGTCTTCTGTCCGGACTCATACCCACCGCTAGTACCTGGACAGCGAGGGGTCCCCAGGGCAAATGGGCCTCACTCTTCTCCTACCTGTGGAAGTGGATAGAGGCCCAGAGCTGAACTACAGCTCTGACTCCAGCTCTCTGCCACCCAGGAGCACTGTGACCGCCACCAAAAAAAAAAAAAGAAAAGAAAAAAGAAAGAAAGAAAAAAAGAAAAGAAAAGAAAAATCGTTCCGTGCCTCAGTTTCCCCAGAGAAGGCATTGGTTTGGGACAACGGTTTTCAAAGCATGGCCCCCAGTCGGCAGCTTCAGCCAGCCGCTTATCAGAAACTGGGATTCTCAGGCCGCCCCCTAGGTCTGCTGTGGAATCTGGAACTCTGTGTTTTGACAAGCCCTGGGAGGGGGAGGGGGAAGATTCTGACGCCTGCTGGGGGTATGCGAACCACTTGATGCGTGCTCCACACCCCAGCCTGTTGGAATGCAGAGTCCCAGGCGCCCTCCACCCACCCCACCCCACCGCCCTGGGCTCCGGAATCAGAATTGCACTCAGGAGAGCCGCGTGCATATTCACATGTGAAAAGCGCGCTCCCAGAGCTGGGTGACACCTGCTTGCCACTCTAAAACCCCATCAGGCCCTCTTGGGAAAGTCTCCCAACCTTTTACTCCTCTTTCTGCGAAAACTTCCAGGCGGGAGGGAAGCCCGTCAGGCTCAATTAGGGCCTCGGGTCCCTTTGATCCTTTCCAATCTCCTGATTAAGAAGGGGGCGCGCCAGGGGTGGGGGCAAGCAGGGGCGCTGGGGCGGCCCTCTCCCCGCGAGGGGGAAGCACTTTCCTCCAGGAGGCAGGAAGCACAGCAGAAGTCTTCTGCCGGGTCGGGGGGAGCAGCAGCCTCCCCCCCCCCCCCCCCCCCCCCCCCCCCCCCCCCCCCCCCCCCCCCCCCGACAATGTCCCTTCGCGGAGCCTCTGGAATTGGGAAGAAATTCCGCGCAAATCCCAAGCCCGCGTGAAGACGCAAGGGCGGCGCAGTGTGGTGCGGCCCCGGCTCGAAATCGAGTTCAAAACAATTACGAGCCGACATGTGTTTCCTATGAACAGTGCAAGTGTTAAAACGGATTTAATTTTCTTTTGTAAATAAAGAGTCCATGCAGACCAGCCAGTTTATCTCCCTGGGAGAGATGAAAGTGTTTCATCTGCCGGTAGCCTCTGCCCGCCGCGGAGGTGGGGGGCCGCTCTCTGGACCCCATGTGTTTTCTATCTTGTAATCCAAAATCATCTCTCCCATGTGGGACTGTTTGGGCACCATGGGGCCTTTCCTCCAAGCCTTGTTCATTCTAGGTATCTAAAAATGCCAGTCCCGTTCTCTCTTTTCTCCCCACCCCCCTTAAACATATTAGTGATTCACAAACAGTAAAATTAGTCTGCTAGAGGCTAGTGGAGGTATGCATCCCAACGGCGCCTGCTTTCCTGGGTTGGTAGTTAAAATAAATCATTGCTGTCACAATGGAATTCAGGCCTAAGAATCACCTGTAGAAAGGGCCCCCCCCCCTCCTGCTCCGCCTCCCCCAGGCCGCCCTGCGCATCCAGGATCAAAGCTACCTTCCCCCCTCCAGCGGAGGGGGGCGAAGGAGCCTGGAGGAGGGTGGGGTGGAGAAGGGGAGGCCCAGGCACACCGGAGGAAAAGCCCCAGAACTTCTACCCAACCAGGAAATTAATGTCTCTGCTCTATTGTTGAGGCTGGAAGGCACAGGCGTGTGAGGCCAATTTATGATATTAGTGTTTCTAAAGCGAAATATGATGAATCGCTTCATTATGTAAAGTTATGTTTCCACTTAACCTCCTCGTGCTGGCATCCAGAACTCTCGTTTGGGGTTAGGTTTTTTTTTTTTACTGCAAATGTCATAAATTCCAACACGCCCCAATGTCCCGAGGCTCCACTGTCCACCAGGGGTATCTTTGGAAACCTCGCGGGTAGGAGATAAGTCTTCCAGGCTGCTCTGCCTACCTTGGAGACCTGCGCCGTAATCCGGGATCAGGCAAATAAACTTTCATCTTCGGAGCACTTAAGTTAATTACATGGAGGCCGGTGGAGACCGGTTCTGTGTGCAGCCCTCCCGAAGCCAAACATCATAGGATCCAGATGCAAACCCTTGGCAGCTTAAGCCCAACAAATTTCCTTTGTCAAGCAATGCAAACAGCCAAACAGGGCAGCCTCGGCTCCTTCAGTGAGTGGGCCCCCTCCTGGGGCGCTAGGCCTGCGGGACCCGGGCCAGGAGCACCGACCGGATACCATTCCAGAGCCCCAGCGGTCAGGCTCCAGCGGGTTCCCAGGCATAGGATGAGTTTGCTTTATTTTATTTGGGACCGAAATGGTGTGTGCATCCTTCAGTCTGACCCAACATATTTTGACCACTTGGGGATCCAGCCCAGAGCGAGAATGGCAGGAAGATGCGTGGGCGCTTCCTTCCCCGCCCCGCTGACTTCCCAAGTCAGCTTCTGTACTGGTCTCCTCTTTCTGGATCCTTCCGATCCATCCTACCTTTAATAGGCCCCTTATATAGACACCTCCTGCCTTCCTCCCTGGTCCTCCGCCCCACCCTCATCATTTAGCATCTTCACGGTGGAGCAGTCTTCTTCCCTGGTTTCTTTTTTTTTTTAATTTTGTAATGTTTTATTTATTTTTGATACAGAGAGAGACAGAACATGAGAGGGGGAGGGGCAGAGCGAGGGAGACACAGAATCCGAAGCAGGCTCCAGGCTCTGAGCTAGATGTCAGCACAGAACCTGACGCGGGGCTCGAACCCACGAACGTGAGACCTGACCTGAGCCGAAGTCGGAGGCTTAACCGACTGAGCCACCCAGGCGCCCTCTCCTTCCCTGGTTTCAAGGTCTGTTTCCACTGAAGAGACATTTGTGAGCCTCCCTCCGTCCCCTTCTCTGCAGGGTGGCTTGGACGGGGTGGGTAGATCTGTCTGAATGGGGGGAGGGGTGCGGGCATGGCCTTACTGGGCAGCACAAGCTGGCCACGTTCACACACACCGCTTTTAGGAACCACAAAATGGGTCTTTTGCCTTCGGGGGATGCAGAGCTCAAGGGCAGAGCAGAGTGGTGAGTTTGATCAGCCTCCTGCTGTACATGGCATCGTGGTTCCCAAATAACGCAGGTTCGAATCCTCACCCCCATCCAGTACCTGTGAATGTGACCTCACTTAGTATCACTCAGAAATAAGGTTATTTGCAGATGTGATCAAGGGAAAACGAAAGCATCCTGCAACAGGGCGGGTTCTAAGCCCAACGCCTGGCAGTGGAAATTTGGACACATGGGGAAAAAACTGTGGGAAGATGGAGACAGAGCGGACTGGAGCAGCTGCAAGCCGAGGACACCAAAGATTGCCAACAACACCCAAAGCTGGAAGACACAGGAGAGATCTTCCCCTGGAATCTTCAGAGGGGCCATGGCCTTGACCTCACCTTGACTTTGGACGTCCAGCCTCCAGAATAAGGAACAAATGCCTGTTGTTTGAAGCCACCTCGTTTATGGCACTTTGTGACAGGGGCCCCAGGAAGCGAAGACCCCTCCCAAAACCTCGGCACGAATCACCTGTCTTCCCACCCGGACTCAGAGCAGGGGGAGTCGGAGGGTGAGCGATGCTTTCCTCCGCTCTGCGCTCCCTTCCCGGCACACAGTAGGGCCTTTCCATATGAGCAGCGAGGCCTGCAAACGCTCAGCTTGTCACCCGGGGCTACGGCCCTGCCTGGCCGCCCTGCTGGCCTCCTGTGGTTCGTCACTGGCCGTCCAGGCTCCCTTCTCTGAGCCCCTTCTCCTCGTGTTGAATGAATAAATGACTGATAAATAAATGGGTGGGCCCCGTAGCCTCAGCAAACATTCCACAGGCAAAACTCAGCTTGCCCTCACAGACCACAGCCCCCTCCTAGGAACAGAAACCCCCAGCATGGCCTGCCGTCCCTGTAAGGGCAAAGATAAGGAAAGGCCAAAAACCCCTTAGCTTGGCCCATTTGAGCCAGACTTGAAACATATTGCTGAGGCCCCTGCCTTCTGTATGAGCACGTAAGAAATCCTATTCTGTCTATTTGGAGAAGACTTCCTCTCTTTATGGAGTTTCAAAGCCATCTTATCAGCCTGTACTTTGGATCACTTGCTTTCTTCGGAGGAAAACTTGTTGCTGGCAGGAACAGAGATACGATTAATTAATTCCTGGAAGACCATGAGCTGGAGAGGACCGAAGCAGCCCCGCGCCCTGGAGAATGTCCTAACACTGACGCCAGGAGGAAGCTTCCGGATGCTGCTTGGTGTTTCATTCATAGATCTCCGAGCCCCGGATCGAAGAAGAACTTTCTACAAGTTCAGCAGCCACTGACTTCTCATTTCCCTGAGGAGCCCAAGCCACAGAAGGGGAGTCAAAGCAGGCTGTGTTTTCTAGGCTTAAAAGTCTTACTTTTCTTTTTTAAATTTTTTAAAATTTATTTTTGAGAGACAGAGAGAGACAGTGCAAGTAGGGGAGGGTCAGAGAGAGAGGGAGACACAGAATGTGAACACAGGCTCCAGGCTCTGAGCTGTCAGCACAGAGCCCGATGCGGGTCCCAAACCCACGAACAGCAAGATCATGACCTGAGTCAAAGTCGGACGCTTAACCGACTGAGCCCCCCAGGTGCCCCAAAAGTCTTACTTTCATACTGACCTCTTGTCAAGCCTCAGATCGGCTGCTATCTGCTGTTTCTTCTGCCTAAAACCCTGCTCCCGACCTGCCTTGGCCCCAGGCTGCTGCAGGTCTCAGCTGCCTTTGATCCCATTCTAGCTCAGCAACCCTTGCATGTGTGTGTGTGTGTGTGTGTGTGTGTGTGTGTGTGTGTGTGTGTGTGTGTGAACCTTAGGTGAAGCAGGTATGTCTGCCCTGGCCACTGCACGCCAGCACACAGCCCAGCACCTGGCACAGAGGGAGGGCTCTCAATACCCAGAAAGATGGCCAGCCTGGCCCCTTCCCATTTTTGTGAAGGGCACAAACCAAGTGGAAGCAGCCATTCAGATTTGGCAGCTCTAACAGAGGCCCGGAGTAATAGAAGCCTAACAGACTGAGACGCATTTCTCTCTTATCAGGGATCTAAGTTCCCTCTTCTTGCTCTGCCTTAACAGGAAACTCCCACCTCATGGCCCAAGATGGTGCCCCTAGCTCGTGCCCTCACATCCACTCTCCAGCCAGTGAGAAGACAGGGGACAGAGGACGTATGCTCCCCCACTTAAGTGGGATCCTTCCAGAGAGCACACCACAGGGTTATGCTAGGTAGTTATTCAGATCTGGAGGCTAGACTGAGCGCAGGTGTGGCCACGGTGGGGGTGGCGGGACTGGAGAGGGATGGGGGGGGGGCTGCAGGACTTCAGTTGAGAAGTGCAGGTGGCCGGACCTGAGGCCACAGTAGGGCGCAGGTGAGGCAGAGCGAAAATACACCCAAGAGGTGCAAGATTAAGTCATGCAGACAGGGTCCTTGGGAGGCTGCCATTCTAGTGTTGAGAGATGAACAGTGGACAAGTAAGCAACCAGAACAGGGAACAAATGAAACAGAATGAGTGCCCTGATGGCAAATGGAGCAGAATTGGGAGGGATGGGGCATGGCTGTGTCTGTCAGGTGGCCAGGGAAGACTCCCCTATGGCTGTGACTTTGAGCAAAGGCCACCATTACAGTAAGTACTGTGGGTCTCTGGGAATGATCATTCCAGGCAGCTAGAAGAGCATGTGCAAAGGCCCTAAGGTGAGGGTGGCTTTGATGTGTTTACGGAAGAGCAAAGAAGACAACGTGGCTAAAGCAGACTGGCAGGACCTGAGAAGGACAGGATCTAAATTTGTCACCCTTAGGTCATGGGCAGGATCTTGGATTTTATTACATGAGATGCAGGCCACTGGGTTTTGAGCACAGGAATGACAAACACTGAAAGCTGACTGAGGGGCGCCAGGGTGGCTCAGTCGGTTGAGCGCCTGGCTTCAGCTCAGGTCATGATCTCGCGGGTCATGGGTTCGAGCCCTGCGTCGGGCTCTGTGCTGACTGCTAGCTCAGAGCCTGGAGCCTGCTTCAGATTCTGTATCTCCCTCTCTCTCTAACCCTCTCCTGCTCACACTGTCTGTCTCGGTCTCTCAAAAGTAATAAATAAAAAGCATTAAAAAAAAAGAAAAGAAAGAAAGTTGACTAAAGCGAAACGTATTGGTTTCTGGAGGCCAGAAGTCCACAGTCCAGGTGTTGGCAGGGTTCATTCCTTCTGAAGGCTTCTAGGAAGGATCTGTCCCAAACCTCTCTCCAGCTTCTGGTGATTTCCTGCAAGCTGTAGCATAACCTTGCCTTGTAGACATGTCACTGCAACCTTGACCTCTGTCTTCACCTGGACTTTCCCTCTGTGTGTCTTCCCCTTCTTGTCTGTGGATGCTTTTCATTGGCTTTGGAGTGTATCTGGACAATCCAGGAAAATCTCATCTCAAGAGCCTCAATTTTTCTTTTTAATTTTAAGTAGGCTCCACACCACATACGGGGCTCGAACTCAAGACCTCAGGATGAAGAGTCACATGCTCTATGGACCGAGCCAGCTAGGTACCCTTCAAGATCCTTTAATTCCATTAAAAACCTTTTTTTAATGTTTATTTCTGGGAGAGAGAGAGGGAGAGACACAGAATCTGAGGCAGGCTCCAGGCTCTGAGCTGTCAGTGCAGAGCCCACCATGGGGCTCGAACTCACGGACCATGAGATCATGACCTGAGCCGAAGTCAGACGCTTAACTGACTGAGCCCCCCAGGCGCCCTTCTTCTAATCACATTTGTAAAGGCCCTTTTCACAAATAAGGCCACAGCCACAGGTTCCGGGTAGACATATCTTTTGGGGGGCTCCATTCGACCCCAGTTAAGAGCCATGATGGTGGCCTGCGCTCGGCTGGAGAAAGCAGGGTCATGGCAGGTTAAGAGGTGTCAGGAGGACCGACAGGGCAGAGACTTGAGGGGGAGGAGGACTGCAAGGAGGACCGTCAGGTTTCGGCTTACACAACTGCATGCATCATGATAAAAAACCATTTTATCCAGCTCTCTGCTGCAAAACGTACCCTTTTCCCCAGACCCAATTACCCCAGTGCCAAAAAGGAATGAACCCAATCTCTTTAAAGCCGGGTCTATTCCCACAGACATTTTCTAAGGCTACAGGGCTTCAGGAAACACAAGAAGACCTTCATGTGATCGCTACGTGATTGCTCTCCAACTAGAAAAGTAATTAAGAAATGGCACCAATTTCCCTAAGTGTAATGTAATTAAATCCACCGGCTTGGAAAATCACTTGCGATAAACTGAACCAGCGAAAGCGCAGACCTTGGGGAATTAGGGAGACATCTGCAGGAGGGACACCGTGTTCTCCGGGGCTTTTCCCCTGGAGCGGTGGCCTTGTGAGGCTCAGAAGGCGGCTGGCAAAGGCCCGAGGTGGAGGATGGGAAAGCCAGATACCTGGCTGGCCGCGCAGGGGTGGGCGCCGGGGGACGGAGGGTGGAAGCCCACAGAATTACCGTAGGAAGTCGGAGGCAGGTAAGGGAGCAGGATGGATGGTCAGGCTCAAGGAATGAAGTCTATGAAGAGAGGCAGGTGAAATCAGGGCCAAAAATTACAGACAGTTCTGGCAGAGCAGGTCAAGAGTAAGACTGGCCAAAAGGTAGGGGTCAAAGGCCCCTTTTTAAATGACTCGACCTGCAAGGACTCAGGGATTCGGCCTGGGTGGCTCAGTGGGTTAAGCATCACGCTCATGATTGTAGCTCAAGTCATGATCTTATGGTTCACGAGATCGGGCCCCACATCAGGCTCTGTGCTGAGCAAGGAGCCTGCTTGGGATTCTCTTTCTCTCTCTCTCTCAGAATAAATAAAAAGAAAGAAAATAAATGATTCTACCTACAGGTATGGAGCCTGATGATTATGGGAGTCAGAGAGCCCAATAAACAGATTTCTAATATATGCGCAATTAGTGCCCGTCTTTGGCAATGGGAGGGAAATTAGAAAGGAATTTTGAGTCAGGCAGAGAGCTCTGGGTTCCGATCCTAACCCTCCTACTTCCTTATCCCGAGCTGTTTGCTACTCTCTGAGCATCTGCTTCCTTTTCATAAGAGAACCGTCATCATTTCTAACGAGCCTGCTAGGGGGAAAGTGGTACGTGACATACATCACGTGCTTTAGACACTGTCCGGCCCTTAGACGGTGATCACTGGGATCACTGACAGCCGCCCCTCCCCACTCCCGCCACTTCCGCCCACCGGGGTCCTCCCCTCCCTCACCTCATCAGCCTCCTGCATCTGCTGGCCCCCTCCCCACCCTTTGGCCTTGACCCGGGCACTTAGACCCTCAAAAATAAAAAGAAGAAAATTAGAGGTGCTCCCTCGTGGCGTATTGTGAGGATCCAAAGAGCTAACGCATGACAAGGGCTTAGGATGGAGCCCCGCCCAGAACTCCGGGAGCCCGAGGCCGTCCGCAGCTCTTACTGTGATTACGGTGCAGAAAACAGCAGGCCCAACCAAGTAACAAAAATCACCCGGAAATACACCCACCCAGCAGTAACTGTTGTGAGCAACAGGAGATTAACCTTTGAAAATAAAATGGACATAGTTCTTTTTGTTGTTGTTCATTTTCAGGGGCTGACCGTATGGTGCACAGTTGGGGACCGATTTTGCCAGATGACGCTGTGCCGTGAGCAACCCCACTTCCTTGCACACCCGCGTTTCTTGTGCCCCAGTGCTTCAGCACCGGGCCATTCCGTGGATGCTGGAAAAGCGGGTCCCCACACGTCCTCCCCAGCCAGCCCTGCCCCCCCACTCCGGCCAGGGCTCCCGCTCTCGGGGTCCCTGCAGGTCCCCAGGGAGGTAACACACGGCTGTGCACACCTCGCCTCCCGCTCCTGCCCCTGAGGGGCCCTCCAGCGCTTAAGGACTGAACTCGGGCCTCCTCCCCAGCGAGAAGCTCTTTAGGAAATGTCACCACAACGCGGCTGGGCTCCGTCTCCTTGTCCCGCACCCCACGCCACCTCAAGGGCCGTACTCACCATGCTGTCCCCGTCCCCACGTGTCTCAGTCCTGCCGGTCTTCCAAAACCGGACCCGAGCTTCTGCCGACTCCCTTCCCCGAAGCCTGGCCTGCCCGGAGCGTCACCCAGGACCACATTCGGCGGCAGGAGGCGGACCCGACTTCGGTGGCCCGGCCAGCAAAGCTCCGTTCCTATCGCGAAGCCAGGTGCCCCGGGGGTGGGGGCGGAGCCCTGGGGTCTTCCAGCACCTGCCAGCCCCGCCGAGGCACTCCCTCCGGAGTCTGAGGAGGTCACGGGAGCCCCAGGCGTCCACAGCTCCGTTTTGGGGGGAGACGGAAGCAGAGCGCGTGCCCTCTGTCTCGGGGGGCTTTTCTGGAAGAGCCGCACGGGACCTCTCACATCTTATCCAGAATGTGTTCGCCGGGTCACCTAGGTGTGGAGGTCGTAGAATGTAGAAATGTGCCCATTGTTACCAAGAAGGGAGGATGGACACTGATAACCAACCTCCCATGGCCCCCCCCCACGGCCTCCCAAGGCCTCCCACGGCCCTCCACAGCCACCCACGGCCCCTCACGGCCACTCACGGCCTCCCACGGCCTCCCACAGCCAGAAAGAACAGCTCCTTCCCCAGATCTCCCCCTACATCAAGTGCTTACTCCAGGAGGCAGCAGGGGATAACGAAAGAGACAGGCTTTGGAGTCGAACAGACCTGCATCTAGAGTCTGGCTAGTTGCTCTCTGGCTGGGTGATTTAGGGTAGTTGCTTCAACTTTCTCCTTCTCTGTGCTTTAGCAGGAAGGGAAGGAGGGAGGAGAGAGACCAGCCCTTGTGGGAAGAGCACAGAACAGCAAGACCTTGACTACTCGTCACGGACTCCAGGCCCGGCTAGTTTACAGGGTCACCTGCACCCACATTCTATCTTCTACGAGACGTGAGGGCTTCCAAGCCCAGGCACCTGGCATGTGGTGAGGGCTATGATTACTGTTTGCTGCGCTCCGTTGAGTCCATTCAGCCTGCCTCTTCTCCGAGGTTCAGTCCGATCCTCTGGGGCGTTGGGCGTGAGGCTGACTCAGCAGGTTGGGGAGAAGGATTTTTTTTTTTATCTCCCCAAGGTCAAGAATGACTGGTCCAGAAATAAAGCCCCTTCCGCCTCCGACTCTGTAAGCTCTTAACCCAGGGCTGAGCATACAGCAAGGGCTCAGTAAATGTTAGCTCTTAGTACCATGGTTGCTGTAGTTGCTGAAACTGTCGCTGCTGAGTAACAGATGAACCTTAAGCCGGAGCGGCAGTAAACAACCATCTTCCTACACTCACAGCTCTGGGGGTCAGGAATTGGGCACAGTGGGCCCGTCCCCCAACATCTGGGCCTCGACTGGGAGACTCGAACAACAGGGGTTGAAGCCTGGAATCATCTTTCGGGGTCTTCGCCTCCAGGTTCGGCATCGGATGGCACCCGTCACTGTGCTCTTGGCTGGGACACGTGTGGCCTCTGCCTGTGGACTAGGCTGGGCTTCCGCACAGCATGGCGGCTGTTTCCCAGCGACAGTGACCCAAGAGAGCATGGCAGATGTCCACAGCATTCTTATGACCTAATGATCTTCCAGCCTTGGGAGGCACAGTGTCACTTCAAGCATCATCACCAGCCTCCCTGGGGCCAAAGGGAGGGAACAGAGACCCTACCACTCGGTGGGAGGAGCATCCGCGACCGTCGGGAGGGTGGAATGGGGCGTACTGTGGCAGCCATCTTTATAGCTGATGTGATCGGCCACCACCACAACCACAGCACAGAGGTGACAACAGCAATGGTCGGTTGGTAGTAGGGAGAATCTGTCCCTTCCAAGACTGTCGTGTGTCAAAGTGAGAGAACATACGGAGTCCCGGGGCCTGGCGCCGCGTCACCCCGAGGGGAGGAGCAGATCTGCTCAGTAGCGCCATCTAGGGCAGGAGGCGGGCGGGCCCTCTCTGCAGGCACTTCTGTAGCCCCACAAGGCGTCGGGTCAGGATCATGGACCCCGGGGCCCAGACCAGCCATGTGTCCGGCACCCCCCCTTTAGAGCGGACTAGCCATGGGCCTTTAAAACCAGCTTCCTAGATGGCTGTCCTTTGAAGCTGCCCTCGGCGGCTTGAGGCTCTCTGGCAGCCCATTTCAGCTCTCCCCCAGCGAGCTCTTTGGTTGGTGATACGGCTGGAAAGATCCACAAGAGAGACATGCAGTATCTTTCTTCCCTAACTTCCCAGTCCTCCAAGGAAAGGCCATGTTTGGTTTGAAAACAGAACAGCTTTATCACCAACCAGGACCCTGGATGAAATCTTTCCCCCTAAAGCTGAATAAACAGCCCTAGGCTCTGCTCACACCCTGTTCTCAGTTTCGAAACCCACGCACTCAACTTATCTAGCTCCTGCGTCTACCCTGGGCCTGCCCTGAGCCTCCAGAACAACCCCAGGGGTTGGGGGACCTGCATTCTGCTCCATTTCCTTTTTATAAGAGGAAAAAGGGACTGGATACAAGTCTCTCCCTACCCCAAGCCTCAGTCTTCTTGTCTGCAAAGTGGGGATGATATTGCTTGTCTCGCCACACTGAACCAGGGTTGGATGCGATCATTTTAAGGGAAAGTGCTGGCATGGTGGGTGCCCAGGGAGCCCTGCCTGGGTCTGAAGAGAACAGGGCCGTTTGGGATCCAGAGTCAAGCCTGATTCAAAACCCCACGACCACCATCATAACCAAGTACATGCTGGTTACCTCGGGCAAGTTCATCAGCCTCTCTGAGACACAGACGCTGGATTAATCTTCACCGTGGAGATTAACACAGTGCTGAACATTGGGGCGATGCCCAGGCTCTTAATACATGGTGGCTATTCGTTTCTATTATTTATGAATCCATTACACTTCTAGGCCGGGACAAAGTCCTGTAGTTTGTGTACTCCCAACATTCCATATACACACAGCGAAACTCCTTCTTCTCATCCTGTCTGTAGATGGGTTTTGTTCCTTTCTATTTTTTTCATTGAAACTGTCATGGAGGTCATTGCAGGGTGTAAGGTTGTAGGAAAAACACAGAGGTCTCTGGCGCATTTATGCCCCACATTTAATAAAACTGTAGTAAAATGTCATAACTAGGACACCGATTCTGATGCAACCCACTGATCTTACTCAGATTTTCCAGTTTTACTTGTACTCACTTGAGTATCTGTGTGTCTTAAGTTGTGTCTAATTTTATTACCTGTGTAGGTTTATGTATTCACCGCCATAGCCAAGATAGTGCTATAAAACCCACGGGTGGGGGAATCCGACCATTCTAAAGCTAGAAGGGCCCCTAATTTGATGTTATGAATCAACGTAGCACCTAGATTATGAGAGCCCAGGGATCCTCCCGCCTGGGGTTCAAATCCCAGCTCTGCAATTCATCGCCATATGAATGGCCAGAGCGGGGCTGCTCTTTTGTCTCAGTCTTTTCTTCTGTGAAATGGGAATACAAAGAAACATTCCATAGATGCAAGCTAAGAAGAAGAGGAAGCATTTGTGGAAGTTGGTGATAGAGGCCCAGAGGGAAGGAAAGATGCTTGCCCAACAAGGTCACACGCCAAGCTGGAGGCCCAGCAGCATTGCCGCAAGATTCTTCAGCCGGACCGGGCCTACAGGCGGGCAAGCTTGCATCGTCCGTGCGCGGTCCAGAGCCTTCTTTCCAAGGTCAATCACACAGGCGGGCAGCGAAGCCCAGTAGTCAGGCAGCAAGCTCTGGAGGTGGCCTTCCTGGGCAGGGCTCCCTGCTAAGGCATCAGGCCTAGACAAGGGCCCTAAGTTTTCCGAGCCTCACTTGAACTTCATCTGCAGAGTGGGCTGCGGAAGGATTCAGTGGTGAAGCAGTTAACGGAGCCAGAGCCAGTAAGTGTGAGGCTATTCATGAGAAGCCAGTTGCTTTACTAGGCAGCAGCATCTTCTTAACCAATTTTTAAAATTAAAATAGGGGCGCCGGGGTGGCTCAGTCGGTTTGAGCGTCAGACTTCGGCTCAGGTCATTATCTCACAGTTCGTGGGTTCGAGCCCCACATCAGGCTCTGTGCTGACAGCTCAGAGCCTGGAGCTGCTTCAGATTCTGTGTCTCCCTCTCTCTCTGACCCTCCCCTGCCTGCAC